>CADDIJ020000929.1:0-164299 GCA_902809745.2 Tetradesmus lagerheimii | reverse complement strand
TATCGGATGTCTTGTCTGTGAGGGGCTGTAAAGTAACACTCAGGCGGCTTCGCCCATATCGTCCAGTCAAATTGTACATCACAAGGACCCTCACTCACTGTGTATTGAATAACAATATCTCGATTGTACTTGCTGTTCTTCGTCAGTGCAATGTTCGTTTTCACAATTCGGGCATGCCCAAAACACAATTCCTCATCGCACGATATTTCAAACCAGAATCAAAGAACAGAGTAAGCTGCAACTTGTGTGACTATGGCCTGTCTTCAAGGCTACAGCAATGTGCTAGGCACGTCTTCGACAAGTGTAACAAAGCTACTGCAGAACATAGGCAGGCCGTTTTAGACCTGCTGCGCCAAACAGACGACTTAGATGTACTGGACCCAGAACGAATCGCAGAATTCCATGCGCAGCAAACACAGCAGTTGCAGCGCCAGCAGGCATGGAGGGATCAGATACACCAGCAGCAGCTTTCTGGCCAGGTGCAACAGCCACCAGACCTCCAGGGCCTTGCAGATGACTTGCAGTAGGCATTTGCAGCAGCAGCCGCAGCAGAGGCCGCTGGTGAAACAGTGCGCCCCAGCAAACGACGCTGTAGGCAGTTTGACCTTGCAGCAACAGCTGCAGCAGCAGCAGCAGCAGCAGCAGCAGGAGTTGGCAGCTGCAGCCGCAGGTGCTGTTGCAGCAGAAGCCCCTGCTGGTGCACAGGGCCACAGAAACAGCTGCTGTAGGCAGTCACAGCGTGTTCAGCGTGTTCACAATAGATATTGGACAATGGAGCCCAAGTTGGGAATAGGCAGCGTTCAACCCTGCCACTGAACAACGACCAACAACAACGACAACACAACAACGCAACAACACAAATCACTCAACTTGCTGACGCACTAGTTGATCCCCCTACGGCTTCGATGCGCAGGTCTGCCTCCTTCTTGAATAGTTATTATCTGCTATTATTATTATTATTATTATTATTATTATTCATTATTATTATTGATTATTATTATTATTGGTATTATTATTATTATTGTTATTATCTGCTATCACATCGATAGTCTGCAGTTGTTACCATCATGAATGTCAATCTACCATCAGTTACAGGCACATGCATCATTGCAATGATAGGCTGGCGGGTTTAGTATGCGAGGCGTGGCAGGAGTTGTTTTGATTTTGCCAGCCAGCATTAATAGCTGCTGTGCATAAAGAGCTGGCGGGCTGACCAGCTGATGTTATCTTGGAGCATCCGATGCGCTGGCCGGTGTGCTGTCAGCAGCTTCGCTATGTTGTATTTGGGGTGACATGCATTGCTTCAGAGTTCAGTCAGCAAACCTGGGCGCTGTGGGCGCCGGCGTGCCGCTGTCTGCTGTCATAATCACTCATGATCTGATCAGTGAACTCGGAGTTCGGCAGATCTGATTCGATCAGATCTCAGCTCAGGCTGAGCTGGCATTCATCATGCATGCAGGGCTCTTGTCATCACTAAGGCAAAGGCGCATCCACAGAAGCCTGTGGATCAGCCTTTATCACAGCCTTGGTCGCAGTGCATGGTTGACTGGCAGGTGCAGGCTGCTGGCACTTAAGACAGGCACAGGCTGATTCCATGATGGATAACGCTGTGTAACAATCACCCTCAATATGTATGCAGTTGCAACAAGGGCTGCTAAGCAACCTTTGGAATCCACCACTTTCTTTCCTGGAAAGGAGTCATGGCAGGGTGATCCTTGCATGCATGGGTGGTGCTGCAAGCTGTCTGCCCTCATTGGGTGCAGAAACACACAAATTGGTCGCTGTAAGGATGGAAAGAGGCGAGGCACAACGCAGGACGCTGTGCCTGGATAGTGTCATCCCTTGCACCACAACCAACCCTCACCAGCTAGTCACTAGTAGTGACTGTACCGAGGCTACGGTCATGTTAGGCAGCACATACAGCATGTTGCCGAAACAACCTCCTTTCTAGGCATTCGATATCGTCACGCTGAAAGTAACTGATCGCTTTGCTGGGGAAATACCCTCTTTGCAGTGAACGGCACGTTCAAGCAGATCGTCCCGAGTGTACCAACCATGACCACCAATGCGCAACATACATAGATTGAACACTTGAATTTCGGCTCTTTTACGCTATCCTGAGGCATGCAGGCCCCTGCAGTCGATCCCGACGTGCTGCAGCAAGTGCAGCAAAAAGTGCGGCTGTTCAAGGATGAAACTGCTTCCCCGCAAGAGCGTGTGCTGGCCGTGATGCGGCTCCATGACAAGGTCTGTCATCTGGTGCTTACTTGAGATCTATAACATGGCTCACAGCACTTGGCTTGGTTGCATGTAGACCAGATAGTTACACCAGCACAGCTCTGCAGCGCAACTGCGCAGCAGCAGGCAGCAGCAGCTGTGCTGTTCGTCCTGTAAGCCCTGCTGCGACACCATGATGGCGTGATTGTACCGTGGTGTGTGAAGGGGTGCATTCTTTGCGATTGCAAACATGCAGCAGCAGCAGCAGCAGCACTCACATGGCTGAATGGGGGGCCCCCACAACCACGGCTGATCATCACCTTACGTTGCGTTTGGTTGTCTGGGCATCGCAGGTGATTTCTGAAAGTGCTCTAGAGGGCACGTGCACATCGCTGCGAGCACTTGTGCAGCTAGAAGGGGTGAGGGCGCTGGCAGGTATCCTGCAAGCAGCCTGGCCCGAAAACGCTGACTTTGGAGCATCTACATGCCCCTCAGGTGGGCAGCGCTTGTACGGACCTATCAAGTGCAAAGCAGCAGCGGTGTTTGAGCAGTTGCGCAGCAGCAGCAGCAGCGCTGTTTGAGCAGTTGCGCAAGCGTCCAGGAGCGCTGTCCCAGCACATGTTGTGCTGACTCATGTGCAGTGTGTGGTAGCATCTTGCTGTTTTTCAAAAAGAACTATCAGTGATTTGATGTTAGAGTGTCTGGATGCAACTGAGAGGTCTACATTGCAGTTCACAACTACAGCGGAGGGTTCACATGCTGAGCAGGCCGCAGTGCAGCGCCGCTCCTCTCCTTTGCACATCCAGAGCACAAATATCAACTACAACTTGCCAGCATGGCGGTGGGATCAGCACCTGTCGCTGCATCCTCATGGACGATTGCACCATGTTTCAGCAATTGCGCAGGGTGCACAGTGCGCAGCAACACAGCGCTGGCCGTTTCCTGCACGCTGCACGCAAGTGTCTCCTCCCTCTTTCTGACCGTCAACAGCTGACATTCAGCAAGCCTACCAGTTGCCGTTGTTTTGTGCTCTTTATGCTGACGCATTGGTGCACCTAGCACCTGACCTTGACCCAACACTGCTAGGCTGGAGCCCCACTGGCAGTTTTCTTGCACACTCAGCCTGATCATTGTCAGCAAGCATCAGAAACTGTCTTCTATCTTCGGCCTTTTTCCCACACTCAATGGCTCAAGCCTTCTTGTTTGTGATCTTCATGCTGCTGCAGATGTGCTGGTGCAGCTAGCCCCTGACATTGACCCGAAACTGCTAGCATGGAGCCCTGTTAGTGGCCAAGCAGGGAGGGCAGTGCGGGGCAAGGCAACAGCGCTAACCAGGTCCCTGCGACGGGTAGCTGCTGACTTTCTGGGTGACATAGTAAACAGCACGTGAGTGATGAAAGGTGACACGTTGATGATTTGCTGCAGAGGCAGCAGCTGGCTTGGACTTGAGGCGCAGCAGTAGCACGCATGCGCAATCTGATTGCAATGTATGCTCTGCATGCTGGCTGGCGCCAGCAATGGGCATGTGGCGCTTGTTGCCACCTGCTGCTGCGCTTGGTTTAGTGATGTTAGTTGGCAGTGTTAACAAGCCTGAACAAGCGATCACCCTAAATCCTGTAGAATTGAGTTTATTTTGCCCTGCGTCCTGCTGCTGCTGCTGCCAGGCCTGCTGCGGAGCAGATGAATGCGCAGGGCCTGTTTGGGCTGTTCCACTTCCCCATCATGCTCAACAGCGCTCTGGAGCGCTACATGTGAGGACTCACACGATTGGCACTTTTACAGCAGAGCCGCCATGTGCCTGCACACATGCTACTGTGCTCGAGCTGTATACGTCTCTTTTTAGTTTCAACTCAAACAGTGTCTATATCATTGCTTTTTCTTGCACTAGCGGCAGCTCATACACTTCCCCATCATGCTCAACAGCGCCCTGGAGCGCTACATGTGAGTGACCTGATGGTGCAATGTCAGCACAGCACATGCATATAAACCGGTCAAGTTCATAGGGATATCTGCAGTTCTAATCCGCGAGCCCTTGTGCAGAAGCGTGCAAGCATATGCATCAACTGTTATATTTGTCGCAAGGTGTGCCGAACTTCACTCAGACAACTTCCTGCTGTGTTGAAGAGCCCTGTTTGGGCTGTTCCACTTCCCCATCATGCTCAACAGCGCCCTGGAGCGCTACATGTGAGTGACCTGGTGGTGCAATGTCAGCTCATGCATATGACCTGCTCAAGTCCGTAGGGGTATCTGCAGTCTGCGATCTGCGAGCCCTTATGCAGAAGCGTGCAAGCACATGCATCGACTCGCCTGCTGCTCGCCACATTCACAGCAAACACCATGTGTCTGCACACATGCTCAAGCTACATTGAGTCGCAGTTCACACACTGTCTACGTCAGTGCATCTGTGTTTGCTTGCACTAGTGTTCAAACAGAACAGATCGATACCACATCCTTGCATACATCAAGCGCTGCAACTGATGGTTTGCACTGTTCGAGGCATCCCGCAGAACCGGCAACTCCACAGATCGTCTGATATCTTCTGACATCCTCCGCCGCACCTACCATGTCCAATGTTTGACTTTACGTACAACTGCAGATACGGCCAGACCAAGGCAGAGCAGCGCGACCATGCTGATCAGGCGCAGCAGATAGCAGAGCAGCTGCTGTCAATGGCGGCACATGCAGCGCAGCGGATCCCACGTGTGGCGACGTTTATGGCATCATACTGCGCGCTGCAGGTCTGCAGGTGAGCAGGTTTGCCGCTTGCTACTGTTGGAACGAGCAGTAGGGTGGGCTTTACTGTGCGCCGCAGGTCTGCAGGTGTGAGTGAGGCAAGTGACGTTGATTGCGAAGCAACAAATGCAGCTTGGCGTCTTACCAGCCCCGCAGTACCAGCTGCAGCACCAAGTGGTAGAGACCCTGGATATAAAACTGTTATGTTGCCAAGGATACGGATGATACTCTGTGTGAGTTGCTATGTGCAGCACCAGCTGTTGTTGCCAGCAGCTGAAGCGTGAACCCGTGCAAACCATGTCATCAGCAGAAGCGCAGCAGCAGCTGCAGCATGCCACGTGCCCACTTCTGCGATTCAGCGCGCTGGCATCCTCGCACTTTAGTGGTCACACTTTTGTTCAAACAAAACACTCCTGCCGGTGGACTGCCCCCCCCCTCAGGTGTTACAAAGACCCCTGGCAGGTCAAATGGGAGCCGCAACACAAGCGGAAAGCGACGCAAGCAGCAGCAGCCTCCGGCCGTGCTGCTCTCATTCGCAGCAGCTTACACGGCGCTGGCAGCAGCCGCGTTTGGCCTATCGTAGTGCCACCGGGCCTGTCAGCTGCAGAAGTGAAGCAGCGGCTGGCTCGTTGGGACGATGAGGAGAAGTTTGATAAAATGACAGAGGCTTTTGGCACCTTCATGATCCACGTAGTGCCGGTACGTTTCGTATGTTGGTAGGCGTTGAATGTTATTGCGGGTCGGGGGGATTGCTGCATCGAAACGGCTGCCGGCTGGCCAAGTGAAGCAGCAATCAGCTGCCGTAGCAGGCTGTGTGTACGCCAGCTACAGGAAAAGCACCATTTGACTGTTACATGGTGAAATTTCACACAGCGGGTGGCGCTGCAACACTGTTCAAGGCTCGTTGTGTTGTGTTTCAGGTGCGCGTTCCGTGCATTTCACCCTGCAGCGCATGACGCTGACTCATCACATGTGCTGCGCTGCATCACGACGTTCCTCATTTTCTCTCCGTGTGCGAAACTTTCCTGCTGCTGCGGATCTTTACTGCTGCTGCTGCTGCGGATCTGTGCTGCTGCTGCTGCTGCTGCTGCTGCGGGTCTTTGCTGCTGCAGGCTGCCACGCAGGAGCAGCTGCTGCAGTGGGTGATGGAGGCAGACGCAAACACCAAGGTACGCTGCTGCTGCTGCTTGATTAGACAGCTGCCTGTGTGCTTCACACACGGCAGCTGTGATATCCCAATGGCCAGCTGGCATGCTTTGGCATTGTGCGGCACGGTACGCAGAGCAATGCAGCATCAGCAACAGCTGCCGTAGAGTGCCAGCCACAAATAAGGGACAACCTTGCATCAGCAGGGCTCACCTAGCTTCGCTGCAGCTGTTTTGCAACAGTCTGGTTCCGGCGCTTGTATGTAACACATCTTCTGCCGCACTCGTCTCCCCGTCAAATTAATCCGCACGTGTTGTTAGACCCCTCCTGTTGTCACTTGCTGTGCATGGTGTTGCAGGTGGCTCGTGTGTTCCGCAACCCCCTGGTGTCCTGCGTGGATGCGGCTCGCTTGACCAGGGTGTGCCAGAGGCTGGCCAAGGTGTGGGATGACAAGGCGCGGCAGCTGTCACGGGAGATGCGGGCAGCCGCAGGTGCGCTAAAGTGCATCATGTATTCTGTCAAAGGTGTCATTATGTATTTACAAAACTTGTCTCGTTTTCTTTTGCAATTTCCTCTATTTACAAACCAATTATATAAACTAACCTATATGTTTTGATAAATATTTGCATCTACCTCTACTTGTATTCATTTCTTTTGAATAGCTAGTGAGCCAGAGGCTGCCCAAGGTGTGGGATGACAAGACGCGGCAGCTGTCCCGGGAGATGCGGGCAGCCGCAGGTGCGACTTTGTGCATCTTGAACTTATTCTGTGTTACTTTATCAAATCTTTGTGCATCTTGAACTTATTCTGTGTTACTTTATCAAATCTTTGTGCATCTTGAACTTATTCTGTGTTACTTTATCATATTAGTTCATATTGTATAATTTCGATAACATAAGCAGCTCATTTAGTTTTACCCTTAAAATGTGTCACATGCTCTGCTGCCTTGTGCAGATCAAGCCATGCGTGCTGACGACCTGCGGGCGTCCGGCAACAAACACTTCAAAGCTGGCAGGCTCGAGGAGGCACTGAAGGCAAGACTTAGTGCATCAACCGCACCAGCAGCGCGTTGTTTCATGCATGTATGTTGTTGCATGGCAGAGGTGCCTGGCAGCGCAGTCTGTGACCGCTACGGTGGATGTTGGCAGCCCTTATGTTTGCGTGATGGTCTGTGGTTGGCAACGAGCACTTCAAGGCCGGCAGGCTTGAGGAGGCACTGCAGGTGAGTGCAGCAATGGCAGCAGAGTTACCCTGCCCGCAGCTCGTAGTTCCATGCGTGTGGGGTGTTGCGTGACAGACATGATTAGCAGCGCATCCTGTGACCACTACGGGGGTTGTTGAATTGGCAGGACTCATGTTTGCATGATGGACTTTGTTGTCGGCGACTGATGTGCTCTGTCCAGCCTGCCTCTTTATTGCCTTGTCTGCTGTTGTGACTTCAAAGCTGGCAGGTTTGAGGCGGCACTGAAGGCAAGTGCGGCAATGGCACCAGCAGCTTGTTGTTTGACGCGTGTGGGGCGTTGCGTGATAGAGATGTCGAGCTGTGCATTCTGTCAGCCCTTATGTTTGCATGACGGAGCGTGGTTGGCGGCGACTGATGTATCCTGTCCAGCGCGTGTCTCTTTGTTGCCTCTGTTCGTGCCGTGACTTCAAGGCTGGCAGGCTTGAGGCGGCACGGAAGGTTATGCGGCAGTGGCAGCAGCAGCTCGTTGTTTGATGCTTGTATGGTGATGCATGATGGACTGGAGTTGGCAACGACGGATGTGCTTTGTCCAGCCTGCCTCTTTATTGCCTCGTCTGCTGCCATGACTTCAAAGCTGGCAGGCTTGAGGCGGCACTGAAGGCAAGTGCAGCAACGGCAGCAGCAGCTCGTTGTTTCATGCGTATGTGGCGTTGCGTGACAGAGATGTCGAGCTGTGCATTCTGTCAGCCCTTATGTTTGCATGACGGAGCGTGGTTGGCGGCGACTGATGTATCCTGTCCAGCGCGTGTCTCTTTGTTGCCTCTGTTCGTGCCGTGACTTCAAGGCTGGCAGGCTTGAGGCGGCACGGAAGGTTATGCGGCAGTGGCAGCAGCAGCTCGTTGTTTGATGCTTGTATGGTGATGCATGATGGACTGGAGTTGGCAACGACGGATGTGCTTTGTCCAGCCTGCCTCTTTATTGCCTCGTCTGCTGCCATGGCTTCAAAGCTGGCAGGCTTGAGGCGGCACTGAAGGCAAGTGCAGCAACGGCAGCAGCAGCGCGTTGTTTCATGCGTATGTGGCGTTGCGTGACAGAGATGTCGAGCTGTGCATTCTTTCAGCCCTTATGTTTGCATGACGGAGCGTGGTTGGCGGCGACTGATGTATCCTGTCCAGCGCGTGTCTCTTTGTTGCCTCTGTTCGTGCCGTGACTTCAAGGCTGGCAGGCTTGAGGCGGCACGGAAGGTTATGCGGCAGTGGCAGCAGCAGCTCGTTGTTTGATGCTTGTATGGTGATGCATGATGGACTGGAGTTGGCAACGACGGATGTGCTTTGTCCAGCCTGCCTCTTTATTGCCTCGTCTGCTGTCGTGACTTCAAAGCTGGCAGGTTTGAGGCGGCACTGAAGGCAAGTGCGGCAATGGCACCAGCAGCTCGTTGTTTGACGCGTGTGGGGCGTTGCGTGACAGAGATGTCGAGCTGTGCATTCTTTCAGCCCTTATGTTTGCATGACGGAGCGTGGTTGGCGGCGACTGATGTATCCTGTCCAGCGCGTGTCTCTTTGTTGCCTCTGTTCGTGCCGTGACTTCAAGGCTGGCAGTATGGACTGGAGTTGGCAACGACGGATGTGCTTTGTCCAGCCTGCCTCTTTATTGCCTCGTCTGCTGCCATGACTTCAAAGCTGGCAGGCTTGAGGCGGCACTGAAGGCAAGTGCGGCAACGGCAGCAGCAGCTCGTTGTTTCATGCGTATGTGGCGTTGTATGACACACGTGTCTAGCAGCGCATCCTGTGACCGCTACCGGGGATGTTGATTGAGCAGCTGTTTGCATGATGGACTGTGGTTGCCGGCGACGGATGCATCCTGTCCAGGCCGTGTCTCTTCATGGCGCCCCTTGTTGCCGTTACGTGTTGCTGTGTAAGACTACATAGCTGCACAATCAGAGACGCCCGACGATGCCATTACACCCACCTTTTGATGCTGTGCCAGTCATGTGACATGTTATGCTTTTGTTATTTCTGTCGTCATTCTTTGCAGGACTACATGGCTGCGGTGTCGGAGAACCCCGAGGACTGCCGCATCTACATGAACATCAGCCTAACGCACCTCAAGATGGGCAACGTGAACGAGGTGCGGCAATGTAACAGCATTTGGCAAGCCTCAGTGTAGCATGTGAATGAACAAATGAGCTAAGTTAGAGGAGGGTGTGTATGTGACGATGAGGAAGCCTCATGTGCTTCCACACCTCCTACCATCAGTGTAGCATAGCCGGGATGAGGGCAGTTGGCAGCAGCCTGACACACCTCAAGATGGGCAACGTCAACGAGGTGCGCACAAAATGCAGCAGGCTTTTGTTTGCTGCACGTGCGCTGTAGGGCTTGGGGGCATGCAGGAGGATCTGGCAGCCCCAGTGTAGCATAGTTTGGATAAGGGCAGCTGGCAGCAGCCTCTGTCACAATCAAGATGGGCCACGTGAACGAGGTGCGGCGCTGATCTCATCCGGCAGTGTAACTTGATAGCGGATTCATGCGGCAGCCTTAGTGTATCATAGCTTGGATGAGGACAGTTGGCAGCAGCCTCTTGCACACCTCAAGATGTTCAACGTGAACAAGGTGCGACAAGAATCTATCTAGCAGCCCCGGTCACCGGGTGCAACCTGATAGGGAATGTGAACTAGTTGTGTTTTAAAGCACAATACGGTCAGGTCCCAAGTGTCTGCCACACCATTTGTGGTCGCAAGACTGCTTCAGCATATCAGCCTGACAGTTGTGACTGTTGTGATTCATTGCAGAGGTAATGCACGTGTTTGCTGCAGCTGAGCAGGCTTTTAGGTTGGCGCAGTCAGGTCTTGCTCAGAAGCATCGCACAAACACAGGCGGGGAGCTTGAGTCACGCAATGGTGCCGCATGTTGTGCTGCTGCAGGCGTACGATGTGGCGCGAGCAGGCCTCGCGCACAAGCCAGTCAACAGCAATGCATCAATGCATCACGATGCTGCATTTTGTGCTGCTGCAGGCGTACGATGTGGAGCGGTCAAGCCTTGCGCTTGCGCTTGTCAACAGCAATGCATCAATGCATCGTGATGCTGCAGATTGTGCTGTTGTGCATGTTGCCGCTGCAGGCGTACGATGTTGCGCAGTCAGGCCTTGCACACGAGCCTGTCAACAGCAAGGTGTGGGTGCTCACATGTGTCGTTTCTCTTCATGTACGCTGCGGCTGCTGCAGGCGTACGATGTTGCGCAGTCAGGCCTTGCACACAAGCCTGTCAACAGCAAGGCGTGGGTGCTCACATGCGTCGTTTCTCTTCATGTACGCTGCGGCTGCTGCAGGCGTACGATGTGGCGCGATCAGGCTTGGCGCACGAGCCTGTCAACAGCAAGGCGTGGGTGCGCCTTGGTGACGCGTGCAGGGAGGCGGGCCGCTGGCAGCTGGCAGCGCTGTCATACAAAGCTGCTCTTGAGCTGGGCTCTGCCGGCGATGCAGATGTCAAGGTGCGAAGGCTTGCATGTCATATTTGAATCGATTACAAAGTCTTACACAGATTGCTGTAAGTAAGCTGTAATGATGGTTAATCATGCAGCTTGCAATAGGATGTCGGTGGGAAGCGCAGGGCAGGGAGGCAGGTGTCTTACAGGCGGCTCTTGAGCTGGGCTCTGCTGGCGACGCAGACGTCAAGGTGAGGAGTCATTCATGTTTTGGTAGCGTGTACTTTGTGCACAAGGGGCTGGGGGATGCGTGCAGGGAGGCGGATGTTCCGCAAGTAGGGCCGGGGTGGGTTGATGCTGGCATCACTGTCGTACAAAGCAGCTCTTGAGCTGGGCTCTGCTGGCGATGCAGACGTCAAGGTGCGAAGGTTTGCATGTTCTGCAAGTAGGGCAGGGGTGGGATCCTGGCAGCTGGCAGCGCTGTCGTACAAAGCTGATCTTGAGCTGGGCTCTGCGGGCGAGGCGGGCGTCCAGGTGTGCAATCCGCATGTTTTGGTGGCATGAATTTGATTCCTGGGTGTGCGCAACAGGCTGGGTGACGCGTGCAGGGAGGCGGGCCGCTGGCAGCTGGCGGCGCTGTCGTACAAAGTTGCTCTTGAGCTGGGCTCTGCTGGCGATGCAGACGTCAAAGCATGCTGACTCTACGTCTGTGCCTCGCATCCATTCATTTCACAACTTGTCCATATTCTACTCACTGCAGCACGCAGATGCAGTGTCCCGCCTGGGTCGCGCCTGGTTATACACAGAGGTGCCGGCCCCGGTTTTGGAAGTGGCAGCGCAGTTGCTGACGCCTTCTTCGTCCAATTGCTTGCACGATTTGCCTGTTGCGCTGCGGTTTCACTGACCTGTGCAGGCGCGGCATGACGATGCAGTGTCTTGACTTGAACGTGCGTGGTCATGGGCTGAGGTGCCGGCCCTTTGTAAGTAGCAGCGCATACCTCACGTGTTGCGCTGCGCTTTCAATGACCTGTACAGGCTCGTCATGATGACGCAGTGTCCCGCCTGGAGCGTGCGTGGTCGTGGGCAGAAGTGCCGCCCCCTTGCAAGTAGCAGCGCAGTTGCTGACGCCCCGAGCTTTCCAATTGCCTTACACGATTCGCGTGTTGCGCTGTGTGTGTTTTCACTTGCCTGCACAGGCGCGGCACGACGATGCAGTGTCCCACCAGGAGCGTGCGTGGTCATGGGCTGAGGTGCCGCCCCCTCATAAGTAGCAGCGCAGTTGCTGACGCCTTAATATTCACCTTGAAGTATGCAATGCCTCAAACAATTCGCGTGCTGCGGTGCGCTTGTATTTGCCTGCACAGGCGCGGCACGACGATGCAGTGTCCCACCAGGAGCGTGCGTGGTCATGGGCTGAGGTGCAGCCCCCTCATAAGTAGCAGCGCAGTTGCTGACGCCTTAATATTCACCTTGAAGTGTGCAATGCCTCAAACAATTCGCGTGCTGCGGTGCGCTTGTATTTGCCTGCACAGGCGCGGCACGACGATGCAGTGTCCCACCAGGAGCGTGCGTGGTCATGGGCTGAGGTGCCGCCCCCTCATAAGTAGCAGCGCAGTTGCTGACGCCTTAATATTCACCTTGAAGTGTGCAATGCCTCAAACAATTCGCGTGCTGCGGTGCGCTTGTATTTGCCTGTGCAGGCGCGGCACGACGATGCAGTGTCCCGCCTGGATCGTGCCTGGTCTTGGGCAGAAGTGCCGCCCCCTTGGGACGTGGCAGGGCAAGCAGCCTGGCTCAAAGTTGGTGGGCCGCGGCCGGGGCACCAGGCAGGCTACGAGCACTGGCTGCGCAAAGCACAAAAGGAGATCAACAAGTGAGTGGTGCGCAGCTTGCTGGGTGCTGCCCTGGCACTGCCTGCTGTGCCGTATGTTGCTCCGCCTGGTGCTGTTTGAATTCTAATAGGCTGCACCATACCAGCCGCAGCATAGCAGTGAAGCTCAGGTGCGCATGCTCAATGCTGTATTGCCGTCCCATTGTACTGCCTGCAATATCTGTACTGCTCACTGTACGTCCTTTCACAGGCTGCACCACACCAGCCGCAGCATAGCAGTGAAGCTCAAGGTGCACATGCTGAAAGCTGTACTGCCTGCCAACTGTACTGCCTGCAATATATGTACTGTCTGTTGTACTGCCTTTTACAGGCTGCACCACACCAGCCGCAGCATAGCAGTGAAGCTCGAGGTGCACATGCTGATTACACATGCTGCCTGCCAATTGCACTGCCTGCTATATTTGTACTGCCTGTTGTACTGCCTTTTACAGGCTGCACCACACCAGCCGAAGCATAGCAGTGAAGCTCAAGGTGCACATGCTGAAAGCTGTACTGCCTGTTGTACTGCCTTTTACAGGCTGCACCACACCAGCCGCAGCATAGCAGTGAAGCTCGAGGTGCACATGCTGATTACACGTGCTGCCTGCCAACCGTGCTGCCTGCAATATTGTACTGCCTGTTGTACTGCCTTTTACAGGCTGCACCACTCCAGCCGCAGCATAGCAGTGAAGCTCAAGGTGCAGATGCTGAATGCTGCGATGCCTGCCAACTGTACTGCCTGCAATATCTGTACTGCCTTTTGAACTGCCTTTTACAGGCTGCACCACACCAGCCGCAGCATAGCAGTGAAGCTCAAGGTGCACATGCTGAATGCACGTGCGCTTGAAGCAGCAAAGGCTGGTCAGCTGGCACGGCTACCTGCAATGCACGAGTGGCAGATGTCCTGGGGAGACATGCCGATGCGGTCGCCAGTCTTAGGGCAGATCAGGTGAGAGGGTTGAGGATGAGATCTGGCGGACGTTAGGAGTCTATGGGACCGCTCCTGGTTGAGTGGAGCATGTTGTGTAACTTGCGTTGAATGTAATGCAATTGCAGAAGCGACAGCAGCAGCAGCAGCAGCAGGAAGGTGCAGGTGGCTGATGCATGTTCGTCAAAAAGGTGCCAACCTACATAGGTGGCAGGCGAGCAGACACCAGCTGTTTTTGCAATGCTTACGCTGTTGTCTGCTTGCATGCCTGCCTATTGCATGCCTTGCTTGACTTTACCTGGCAGAGCAGAATCCTACTAGCTGGTCACACAAACTTAATTTGGGCGAAATCAACTGCCAGGAGCCTCAGGCGCTGCCTCACCAGTTAAATCGCCTCCCTGTACTGCCTTTACTGCAGGTACATGGTGCAGGTGGCTGATGTGGAGGCATGTGGAGCCCTACTGCAAGTGTTGCTTGTACTGCCTGTACTGCTTATACTGCCTGTACTACATGTACTGCCTGTACTGCAGGTACATGGTGCAGGTGGCTGATGTGGAGGCATGTGGAGCCCTACTGCAAGTGTTGCTTGTACTGCATGTACTGCTTATACTGCCTGTACTACATGTACTGCCTGTACTGCAGGTACATGGTGCAGGTGGCTGATGTGGAGGCAACTGGAACGCTACCGCAAGACTTGCGTGTACAACTTGTACTGCCTGTGCTGCCTGTACTGCCTGTACTGCAGGTACATGGTGCAGGTGGCTGATGTGGAGGCCTCCACAGATACTGACTCAGCGCTGACGCCAGCACCTGCCTACCTGGAGGGACAGCCAGGCGTCATCGACTGCATCAATGTGAGTTGCGGCTGTCTCCCAAAGCACACGGCAAACACTGATGTTGCTGGCATCACTCATGTTGCTGACGTTGATGCATGCTGTGGCTGCCTACATGCTGCTGTGGGGTTGCATGCACTTCAACCGAACGCACTGCTGTATGATTGAGCATTTGCCACATATTGCCTTGCTGTTCGTGATGACCTGCAGGCGCTAGTCTGGCCTGCTTCCACCCGGGCTACTGACATGCAGCCTCAGTTGGTATGCGTGCATTGTGCCTAGGCCATAACCGTGTTGTCTGCAGCACCAATGCTTAGCTGTGCCGCGTACTGCCTTTCTGTTCATGTCTTGCAGGCGCTGGCGCTGGCCTGCTTCCACCCACGGACATGCAGCCTCCGTTGAATTGCGTGCATTGCGCCTAGGCCACAACCGTGTTGTCTGCAGCAACAATGCTTAGCTGTGCCGCATATTGCCTTGCTGTTAATGACTTGCAGGCACTGGCACTGGCCTGCTTCCACCCACCCAACGGGCTACCGCCCAACAAGCCCACCAGCCTCGACCTCAGCTTCAGGTGCGCCCTGTTGATGTGATGGCTGATGTTTGTTGTGTTGCTGCAAGCATGGGGTTTATCACTGGCAGCAGCTTCAGCTGCTGTTGGTCACAGGTGTGCCCCGCTGCCTGCCATACAAGCAGCCAGCTAGCTAGCTAGCTAGCTGTAGCTGCTGCTTAGATGGTTGCTGGTGTTTGCCTGATGCTGCAAGCATTGTGTCTGGTCAACAGCCCGACCGAAGCTGCCGCAAGGCCAGCGGCTTTTGCTGTTGTTGGTCACATACTTGATCACCCAGTCAGTTGCCAGCCAACAAGCCAACCAGCCCAAGACTTGCTACATGTGCAGCAGCGTACCAAGTGTTGCAGTGTACCCATGCACCTGGCTGTGTTGCTGGCACTGATCGGTTTCAAGATTTATTTGCATGCTGATTTCATGATGATGGTGATGAACAGCTGCTCCAGATCTTTGCGGATTTACGCGCCTATCATGTGCTTGAACACAATGTGTAACCTTGCTTCTTCTTTTTGGTTATCCTGTGCAACGTAAATGTGTACAAATGCACAGCAACCGACAAGTGCGCTGCACTGCTGCTATGTAGGATGCTGAGCAGCTACGAGCAGCTGCGCTCTGTGTTCACAGAGTCCTGGGGAATCCCCGTAATCATAGAGACGAAGACAGAGGCGATGCGAGCTGCAGTGCAGTACGACACACACTACCTGGGCCGCAACTTTGAAGACATGGGGTACAAGCAGGAAACGCTGTTTGACATAGTTGGCTGCAAGCTTCCTGATGCACACAACGACCATCAGAAGCCAGGAGCAGCAGCAGGTCCTGCAGCAGCAGGGGCTAGGAGTACAGCAGGTGGAGGTGGAGTAGCTGCTGCTGGTTCAGGAGGATCAGCAGCAGGGAATGTGGGCGCCAGCAGTAGCAGCAGCGGCGGTGGTGCTGCTGCTGCTGCTGCTGCGTCATCAAGCGCCGGCAAGAAGAAGAAGAAACAGCAGCAGCAGCAGCAGCAGCAGCAGCAGCAGCAGCTGGCGCAGCCGAGGTCTATACAGGATATGTTGCACTTCCAAGACACAGACGATGGGTTTGTGATATCGCTTGGTGGGGGGCCGCCAGGTCAGCAGCAGGGGCCTGTGAGGGAGGAGCATTACACGCTGACGCAGCACGTACGGCAGCGGGGAGGGCCGCAGGGCTGGGGGCAGGTGCTTGGGGCGGTGAGCAGTGGGCGAGTGACGCAGCGGGAGGTGCAGCAGCTGAGCGATATGGTGAAAGCCTTGTGAAGAGGCTCTTGGATGGGCCGGTGCGTTGTGCCACAACAAGTCTTACAGTGTAAGACTGTGAGGTTTAGTCCTTGCTGTTGTCTGCTAGCACTGCATTCACAGCGCACTGGCCTTGACCATAGTTGCACTTTGAGGTGCTGCTTTGGCAATGCCGGTTGCCATGATTAGTTAGCCGTGTTGCACAGCGCAACGGCGGCAGTTGCATGCTGGCGGCTGTCACGCTGCTTTGAAGCCTGCAACCGCTGCGTTAGTGGCAAGACTGCATTGCATCAGCAGCAGGGGCCTGTGAGGGAGGAGCATTACACGCTGACTCAGCATGTACGGCAGCGGGGAGGGCCGCAGGGCTGGGGGCAGGTGCTGGGGGCGGTGAGCAGTGGGCGAGTGACGCAGCGGGAGGTGCAGCAGCTGAGCGATATGGTGAAAGCCTTGTGAGGGGCCGGTGCGTTGTGTTGTGAGACGGTGACGTTGCGTTCTTGCTATCGTCTGCTACTGCACGGCAATCATCAACTTCCAAGTTGGCTGTCACTGCAGCTGGCGATCTGAGGCCCGAACTGCCATTTGCCTCAGAGGTGCTGCTTGGCAACCATTGATGTCGCTTGCCGTGATTGGGTTGGCTGTGTCGCAGAGCGCGGCGACTGCGGCCGCAGCCGCCATGCACAATGCTGCTGTCACTTTGAAAGCCTGCAACCGCTGCAGCGCAGCAGTTGCGTTGACTGCATGCATTGCACCGAGCGTCAAATCACGTACGGCGCCGGCAGCGGGGAGGTGCTGGGGGCGGTGAGCAGTGGGCGAGTGACGCAGCGGGAGGTGCAGCAGCTGAGCGATATGGTGAAAGCTTTGTGAGGAGGCTCTTGGAGCGATTGGACGTTGTGCTGTGAGGCTTTGACATCGAGTACTTGCTGATGTCTGTTATTGCAGAGCATTTCCCATTTGCCAAGTTGGCGGTGGCCTGCAGTCTGGAGTGCTGCTTTGGCAATGCGCTGACTGGCCCATGGGTTGACGCTGTTGCACAGCGCAGCTGCAATGCTGCCGCAGCGGCTCTGAAGTCTGTAGCGTTTGTATACAAGCAAGTGGTTGCCAGCGACCCAGGCAGCGGTAGAAGGGAAGCCTAAGAAACGTGAACTATTTTACGAGGACGACGGTTAGCCGCTGCCAGAGCGGCTGCATCGCACCAAAGGGCCCAAGGGGCATGATTTTGTGGCCTTATGCATATGCATTGCCGCTGATCTGGATACTGTCAATGGTAACCGACAATATCATCATCATCAGACAGTATTGAGTGTTGTGCATTGCTGATTGTGTCCTCCTGCGACCCGTTACATTGGCTATGCTCCGCATGCAGCGCTTCCGAGGCTAGTAGCCGCACTACCCAGTAACATCAACATCATGTCATTACCGTAATGCTCTCTCCTGAGTCTTCCGCTCCTGAGGGGCGCGGGGCCGATGGCGTTCATGCTATGGCTTAATGGGTAACATGATGATGATGGTCATTACCGTAATGCCAGTGACTGGCCATGTCACCACTGTCACCACTGCGACAGTCGCAAACTTTGTATGATGCAGCCTAATTCTCTTCAGCATTGCAACGCCATGGCACGCTCAGCTGCATTGCTTGTCGCTTAAGGTGGGCTGACAGCCAGTGGTCATCAGCAGTGCAACTCAGAAATGCAGCACACAAAACCGGGTAAGTTCACATGTCAAGGCCATGATCTATCGATAGAAGGGATATCCAACTTGCAATGCCATACTATGTGTAGCATACGAACTATGCATGCCATACCAAGCCGGCACAACGTTGTGACAATCAACCGTCAGCCAATACGCCTGGCAAACCAATGCTGAAAGGCACGAGTGCCTTGCTTGGCATGTGCAGCAACTTGCTGCTTGGTGGTGGCTCAAATGCAACTGTTGCCAACATCATGATACATGATGCTTAATGGGTAACATGATGATGATGATGATACATGATGCATTTTGGAACTTTTCAGGGGATGTGCATCTGTGCATCTGTGCCTGATGAAGTGTACAGTATGCGGGTGGCACTTTCTGATGCGACTGAGTCGCACCAGACAGTGCCACCCGCATACTGCACGCTTCATCAGGCACAGATGCACAGATGCACATCCCCTGAACGGAATCAGTTGCACCAGAAAGTCCACCCGCATACTCATCATACCCGCATACTGTAAACTGCATTAGGCACAGATGCACACATGCACATCCCCTGAACGGTTCGAAAATGTATCATGTATCATAGTGTTGGCAACAGTTGCATTTGAGCCATCACCAAATGCCAGTCTAGCACCAGCCAGGGTGATAACGTTGATGGTGGCTGAATGCTGGAGGGCCTTGGTTCTACATGCATGTAGAGCGCTCAAAGATATATAACGCACTCAGTAATAAGGAGCGCTCAAAGACCTAAGCACATTTCTGATAAGATCCAGTGACAACATTCCGCATTGCTGATGCCATCAGCAGCTGCTGTCGCCAGTACAATGGCTTGCCAAGGCTAGGCATAGGCTATTTCAAGCACTAAGAATGTGCACTAGAGCCAAGGACCAGCAATGCATCCACCAAGGGGTGTGCTGGCATGCGCCCGCAGCAGGACCGTCCTGCCAGGAGTGGTGGCACCAGCCTCCCAACCAACCTGCTGCCTCTCTTGCTATCAACCAACCTCTGTGCAGCTTCTTTTATCGTGATCAACACACCTGCATGCTGTCTTGCAGCACCGCTGTGTACTACATCTCAGCTCATACCGTTGACACCAAACAAATCACGTGCAGCACAGCACGTAGCCCCCAGCGTGTACCAACCCCTCTGCTTGTCTATTTGTCTATCTGAGCTGAACTGTGTGCTATTCTTCTGCGGCCGCCCCTCACACGCACATGGTTCCCTCACGCAGGCAGCACCCGCAGCAGCTCGATTTCAAACAGCAGCGACTCACTGCTGTGGTTTGCCAGCTGCCGCTTGGTGGCAAATGTCGGTGGCTGCGGCTGCAGCACACTGCTGACATAGCCCAACTCCGGTGGTATCAAAACGCGGCGTTTGCCTCCTTGCCGCATGCCAACAACAGCGTCCTGCAAGCCTTCAATGATGTCGCTGCTGCCTAGCTGCAACCTGATTGGGCCGACTGGCACGTCACGTGGCTGAAAGCTGACGCCCTCAATGGTGGCTGCAAGAGTTGCAAAAGGAGGAGGAGTTGTGTGTGGATCAGTAGCAGCAGCAGCAGCAGCAGGGGTGGGCGGCAGCAGAGTGATGTAAGTATGATGACTCAGCATTGCTGGCACCAATGAGCGTATCGATACTACTGCTGGCCGTGCTGTGAACGACTCAAAACAAGTGAGCAGCAGCATCGCTGCCATGTGCACAGCAGCAGCAATGTATTGGTCTCTGGCGCTCGCGTATTCACTTGTTGAACTGGCCACTGCAGGGGTGCAAGCAAGCCCTCGCTAGCTGCGCCCATGCCAGCGCATCCAACATGGCAGCTGACTGGCCCGATATAACTACCAAAGTAAGTCACATCATCACTGCTGCAAACCAAGGTAGAGTTTCACTCACAGTAGATGAAGTATCCATTGTTTCTCCGCAGCACATAGTCAATGAGCACTGCGTCTCCTGCCTTTGCTACCTCCCCATTGCCAGGCGCCAGCTCCTGCACCTTCACTCCTGATGCTGTCTTGAAGAACTTCGGCAGGTTTTCGTCCTCCGGAGCAGCAAGTCCAGGAGAGCTCCAGTCCCCTGAAGTGGCCTTTGTGGCTGCTACTGCTGCTGGGACCTCTGCAGATGTGGCAAGCAGCATGGCCGCTGTGCCCGATAGCAGCAGCCTGCGGTCCACCATAACGCTGCTTGTGGCTGCATCCCGGTTCGAAGATGCACAGAGCTGAGCAGACTTGGGTGCTGTTGGCGCTCGCAGCTGCACGTTGCTACTGCGGGCTGCGGAAGCCCCACTGCTGCTGAGCTTGGACTGCATTGATGCAGCTACTGCTATAAAACTAGTTTGCTATAACTAAGGTTATGCTGTTCAATCGATGGCCGCTTGTTCACGTATGAACTCGCGACTTGATCAGTTGTGGTGTCGGGACACGTGCCAAACACAGCTTGTAAGTGCAGTCTTTTCCAATTTCAAGCAAACGTAACTGTCAATCACTGCATCCATGTACGCGGGGCTTAGCCACACTCCGTGGCACAAGTGGACCCTAGGCCCATTTGAATGCCCAAACCAGACAGCTGTCAGCCCTGCAAACGATGATGACCAAGAGCCAGCCTTTGCGCGGCCGACGTGCGCTGTGCTCATCAAACAAGCATACGCATACAACCACAGTGACAAAGGCCCACACACCCAGCTGCATACACACATATTTGACAGGCTGGCTGAGTCAATGGCACACTGTAAGGAATGTAGCGGTACTTGAAGGCGCATGAACGCAAGCAGACTGTGGCACCGTGTGCAGCGGCGCTGCTGATATGCTTTGCCTATACGGCACTGCTGAACATGGTGCAGCTGCATAAGTAACCAAAGACCGCAGCTGAGCCCTATATTGACAGTGCAAAACAACGCAGGTCATGCTAGGCTGCAAACCTATATAAGCCATGCCGGGATGGCATACGGTGATGGCATCACCGTATGCCATATAGAGTAGGGAGCATCAACGGCACACGGAAAGCAAAGAGATGCTGTACATGCAATAGGTTTGCGCCGCACGCCAATACACTTGCCAGTGCATTGCTATGACGTGCCAGCCATTGCCAGCCATCCGCACCGCAGGACAGCTGTTTTGCCCCTCCTACCAAAACAGAGCATCGACTGTTGCCCTAACAGCACATGCCTATCAATACTTGCTGCTGCGCTCCCGACCTCAACGAATACGATGGCCAAGGTACGGCGCAGTTGTACAAGCAACATGTAGCTGCTGCAGCGATCCACAGCTGGCAGGCAGCCAATTAGTGCTGTGCTCCACATGCACTCTGCCGCCGGCTTGCGCCTCCTCAAACCCCTGCTGCTACTCTCAAACATGCTGCCATCTTTTGCTGATACAAGACACACAATCCGGCTCAGCAGGTATGTCTCAATCCCACAGCAAACACCAAAAGGCCTGTCCAAGAACTGGATCGGCTCAGGGCCATGAATACCCCTTGATACACGTCCCTGCACAGCAGTAGGTGTGCTCAACGCATAAACATCAGGAGGCCGGGCCACACCCAACCTCAAAAGTCCAGCCATGTTGAGTAATACACACACGTCTGCGGTGATATCTGGCTGCCCTCGCAGCACTGGTCCATCACAGGGCACACGCCACATGGGATGGCAGTGAAAGGAGTGCTGTGGGGCACTGCCAGCACTGCTGTCCTGTAGCGTTCCGGCTCCCCATCATCAGCCGGCTCTATAGACTCGATGCTGCAGGCATAAGAAGTACAGACGCAGTGGGATGCAGCAGCACATGTGTCACAGCAGCGCAGTTGTTTTCTGAGTGCCCATTTGGCTCTATCCCTCATCAGCCGGCACTATAGAATGCTGCAGGCACAACAAGAATGCAGGCGGTGGGGCGCAGCAGCACGGTATCAAAGCAGCGGAGGTGTTGTCTGAGTGCCGATTGGCTGCCCCTCATCAGCCAGCTCTATCAACTCACTGCTGCACATTTGGGAAAATTTGAAGCAGCAGAGTGCAGCAGCAGCACAGCATAAGGAACACCTGCCTTTGAGTGCGCATGGCGAGTTTGCAGCCGACAGCATGCAGACATATCACAGCAGTTGTGCAATGGTTTGCTCTTTGTGCAGCGTTTGACAGGGCAGCCGTGCCGTCAGAGCTGCTGATGTGTCAACACATAATGTTATGTAACAGATATCCAGATCAACCAACCTACGCCGCTTGCCGCACGTCTGCGATAAGCCAGGACGTCGTCCTCCCAGGATGTTATGTTATACAGTGTCACATTATGAGCACTCACCGGCCGTCTGCGATGAGCGTCTCCATGATGGTGAGGATGTCCTCCTCCCTCAGCACAAAGCCATCAACGCCATCGGCCCCGCGCCCCACCACAAAGCAATGGCAGCTATGCCTGTGAAGCTGCTTGTCTTGCAACACGTGATGTGCGCCTCCATGATGGTGTGGATGTCCTCCAGAACGTGTTAAGGCTATAAACAATGATCGTGATAACTCAAAGCAACACAACATGACACTCTTACCAGCCGTCTGCGATGAGCGTCTCCATGATGGTGACGATGTCCTCCTCCCACACAATGCTATGTTATGTAACACACATCGAAATAACATAACATAAGCCTCTTACCGGCCATCTGCGATGAGTGTCTTCATGATGGTGGGGATCAACATCACACAGCCTGATCATAATACAGCTTGATGCCCTTACCGGCCGTCTGCGATAAGCGTCTCCATGATGGTGAGGATGTCCTCCTCCCGCACAATGTTATGTTCTGTAGCACATAACAAAATAACACAACATGACACTCTTACCGGCCGTCTGCGATGAGCGTCTCCATGATGGTGAGGATGTCCTCCTCCCTCAGCTCAACGCGCGCCAGGCCCTTGCTGTTGATGAAGTGAGCAATGTCAGCCAGGCAGATGTGCGGCGACTGCAGGTTGGCAGCAGCAGAGACACCCAACAGACACAGCAGGGTGTGACAGCGAAATCCAGCACTCACTGAGGCTTAAACAACAACGTATTGCCACTAGATTGACACCCCAACCCTGTCCAGCGACTGCAAAAAGAGTGCACAGATGCAGCATTTGGCAAGTCTTGTATGAGGTGCTGCTGGTTACTGCTGCTGCTGCGGCGGCGGCGGCCTACCTTGGACCTCTCCACCAACTTGACAGTGAAAACCAGCAGTCAGTGAGGCTGTCAACAACACCAAATGGCCACTGTAATGTCAGCCAGCCCTGTCCGACAATTGCACAGCAAGTGCCGCACTGGCAGATGCAGCATTGCACAAGCTGCTGCATGATGGCTGCCAGCTGTGCTGCTGCTGCTGCTGCTGCTGCTGTGGCCTACCTCGGACCTCTCCACCAGCTTGAAGCACGTCTCACGCAACACCTCAATGAACTCACGGTCCAGCTGCTGGTCGGTGTACCTGCAACACACATGACGCGTTGAAGCTCAGGATCAAACGTCAAAGATCACAACACAGCAGCACATAACAAACCCCTACGACAAATCCAGCAGCATGTTGACAGGCTCCAGCATACAAGCATCAGCAGAAGCTGCGGGTTGCTGGTCTGCCTTCATCCTTACGCACCATGCGCCGCCTGTAATCTCGCGTGACGGCTCCAGCTCAAAGAGCATGTACAGCTTGCGGCTGGGGTTGTTCACGTTCTTCACGCTCTTGATCAGGCTCTTGCCCTCCAGCGCCTTGAGCATCTTGGTCACTTGCGGCTGCGCAAGGTTGGTGCGCACTTTCAAGTCCCGAGTCCAAACACCTGCAGGATTGAGACACGCGAGTAAGCAGACATCTTAGTAACTTGCGGCTGCGCAAGGTTGGTGTGCACTTTCAGGTCGCGCGTCCACACACCTGCACGATTGAGGTTGGGTAGAGACATGAGAGTCAGAGAATATCTAGGTCACTTGTGGCAAGGCTGGGTCGGTGCGCACTTTCAGATCTCTAGTCCACACACCTGCAGGATTGAGGTTGGGCAGACGCATGGAGATCTGAGGTACACGGAGAACCTGATCGCTTGCGGCTGGGCTTGATTGATGTGTACTTTTGAGTCATAACTTTATATCCTTGCATGCCAAGCACCTGTATATAACACGAAGCACCTGGTTCACTTGCGGCTGCGCTGAGTTGGATCAATATTTGGGTCCATACACCTGCATCATTGTTGCAAACCCAGCACTTAACCTGTGTTGCCGGCCTCCTTGATGACTTGGTACACCAGCAGCCACCTGATCAGTGCCAGCAGTTTTGAGAGACAGCATTGCTGATGCAACCCAGCAGTGTTCAGAGATAGCTTTGCTGACGCAACCCAGCAGCTCACCTGTGTTGCCGGCCTGCTGTTATGCGCTGCCCGCTCTCAAGCCCGGAAAGCTGCAACTGACTTGTAGTGAATTAGAAGTCAAACTGATGACACTTCAACTTGGCAGCTCACCTGTGTTGCCGGCCTGCTTGATGACCTGGTACACCAGCAGCTCCTCAGCGCTCAGGCCCTTGGTGCTGCAGCAGGGAGGGGAGGGGGCAGGACATGCAGCAGAAGTGTCAGTGAAAATACCTGCCGAGCATTTACTCAAGACCTTGATGCTGCAGTTACAAGTTATATGTGGTGCTGGGCATATTAACACCAGCAGCTCCTCAGCATCAGGCCCTTGGTGCTGCAGCAGCGGGGAGGGGGGGCGGGACATGCAACAGAACTGTCAATGACTATACAAAATACTGAGCATGTAGCTGTAGCAGCACTCAGGCCCTTCGTGCTGCAGCAGCATGAAGAAGGGGAGGGACATGCAACAGCAGATGCAACCGTCAGTTACAAGTTAAATGTGATGCTGAGCATGTAACACCAGCAGGTCCTCAGCACTCAGGCCCTTGGTGCTGCAGCAGCGTGAGGAGGGGCAGGACATGCAACAGAACTGTCATTGACGGATTGATTGGGCTGTGTCGACCTGCATATGCTGCTCAACACAGCCTGCCTAAGCAAGCTGCATGCCTGCGGCCTTATCAATTGTCCTGCGGCTGTGCCGCCTTATACAGTAGCTGCGTGCCCTGCCGGCACTGCCCAACCCAACACATCATGATTGCTTAGCAACACAAAGAGGCCTGGTCAGAACTGCTCATATCAACTGTTCTACTGCAGCCTCACCAGTTGTCCTGCGGCTGCGCTGCCTTGTACAGCAGCTGCGTGCCCTGCCTGCACTGCTCGACCTAAACACCAATGCTTGCTTATGCGGCCTTAGAGGCTGGGTCGTATCAACTGTTCTACTGCAGCCTCACCGGTTGTCCTGCGGCTGTGCTGCCTTGTACAGCAGCTGCGTGCCCCTGCCTGCACTACTCGGCCTAAACACAGCATGCTTGCTTATGCAACACACAGAGGCTGGATGATATCAATTGTTCTACTGCAGCCTCACCGGTTGTCCTGCGGCTGTGCTGCCTTGTACAGCAGCTGCGTGCCCTGCCAGCACCGCCCAACCTAAACATCATGCTTGCACATGCGCCCTGAGAGGCTGGGTCACATCAACTGTTCTACTGCAGCCTCGCCGGTTGTCCTGCGGCTGCGCTGCCTTGTACAGCAGCTGCGTGCCCCTTCCGCCCATGCAACAGACACTGCTGGCGTATGCCTGCGGCCTTATCAGTTGTCCTGCAGCGGTGCTGCCTTTCTTTCGTAACCTGCACGCCCCTGCCTGCACTGTCCACGCAACACACGCTGCCTGCATATGCTGCTCAAACAAGCCAACCCAGACACCATGTCAGCAGGCTGCTCTACTGCAGCCTCACCGGTTGTCCTGCGACTGTGCCGCCTCGTACAGCAGCTGCGTGCCCCTGCCTGCACCACCCACACACAACACCCACTGCCTGCATATGCTGTTCATGACAGCCAGATCAGACAAACTGTTTCACTGCAGCCTCACCGGTTGTCCTGCGGCTGTGCTGCCTTGTACAGCAGCTGCGTGCCCTGCCAACACTGCCCAACCTTAACAGCATGCTTGCTGATGCGGCACACACAGGCTGGGCCTCACCGGTTGTCCTGCGGCTGTGCTGCCTTGTACAGCAGCTGTGTGCCCTGCTTGAACAGCGCCACCTTGCTGCTGCGCAGGAGGTTGTTGAGCGCTGTAACACGCGCTGCTAGGTCTATGTGTGCCAGCGGGCCAGTCTGCCCAGTGACCATGTCATTGCCCACACCCTGAGGCAGCAGCAGCAGCAGCAACAGCAGCAGCAGCAGTTTGAACCTAGCTGGCGTGTTGCTGTAACTGGGCATGCCAGATGCTCAATTGCTGTCCTGCAAGCTGCGGCAACTGCTGCTGCGCAAGCTGCTGTTCTGGTACAGGTGCAACTGCCCGGAACTTGACCGCTGCACTGTGACTGTGAGGTTGCAGAAGCTGTTCTGCAGGTTGTGCTTCGCACCCACTGGCTGCAAGGGCATACGTGTGGATGGCAAGTCGAATCGAATTTGATACAACCTGACAAAGACACCACATTTAGAACGTATGCTGCACACCAACTCTTTTGCCTGTCAGCAATCTACCAACACATCCGATTGCCCAGCTACCAACTGCTCCTGTTGCTGCCGTGCATACCTCCGGATGTTGTGAGCACAGCTTCAAGATTGCTGCCTCCACCTGCGCATCTCCAGCTGCTGCCATGGTGGCCAGGCTCCCGCCCCTGCACCCACTGCTGCTTTAACGCCAGCAGCTAAGTGGTGCCCAGCCACCTAATGAAGCTGCTGCGCGTGTCTCAGCAGTTTATGGGTTGCTGAGATGTGTTTTGCACAGGCCTGACCCAGATGGTAGCACCACAGCAAGCGAGATGCCCCTGCTGCTGCGGCTCAGGAAGTTTGTTCAACACGGCTAGGATTGACAGAAAGAGAGTGCTCTGTGCAGGGTTGCAGCTTGTTGGTATGTTGGCACTTGCAAGCAGAAGCAGCAGTTCAAACGGCAACTTTACCAAACCTCCTCGGACTGCTCTGCAAAAGTTCGAATCCTAATCAACTCAAGCAGGCGGTGCGCTACGATCGTGGCATGCAGTCCCTCTCCTGCCATGCAGCTGTCACATGGCAGTTGTCATGACAAAAAGACGGCGAGCAAACCGAACGTTGCTGATTCGAGTCTCGAGCGTAGCAGAGTCTTCAGGAGAAAAGTTACAAGTGACTTGCCAGCAGTCCGCGCTTACAGCTGAGTGAAGTATCCTGTGCCTCCTTGACGTACAGAAGCAAAGGATTCACAAGAGCTTAAAGCATGGGAGACCTCAACAGAGAAGCAAAGAAGCGCAAACGTAAACGCAGCAAGCCCGGGCAGGCCAGCCCAGCAGGCCCAGGAGTAGCAGCAGCAGCGGCAGCAGCAGCACAGGCAGCTGCAGCCAAAAAGGTAGGCTGCATATCTTGCTGGCATGCTCGTGAAGCAGCGTCCGACAGCACTGCTGTGGTTAGTTACTTGAACGATGCTGCATGCACTTGGGCATGCCTGGTGCCTCTTTCAGACTGCTGCCAGCGCTTGCCAAGCTTCTGAAGCAGCCAAGCATCATGCGCATCGCTCATTGGTCATGCATGACAACTTGACCCAGCAGCTTTTTTCTGCATATCCAAGCTTTTGAGTAATCCCATGCTGCATATCTGTTGTACTATCACGGCACCTTGCAGGCACAGCAGCAGCAGCTGAAGCAGCAGGCGCTGCAGCAGGTTGGCAGCAGCAGCAGCGATGAAGATGCGCTTGAGGGGTCTGACGATGCAGATGACGGGCGCATGATTGACTTAGGCAACGGGCAAATGGCAGCAGCAGATGACTTTGAAGAGGATGACATCCAGAGTGACGATGACGATGACGATGACGAGGGTGAGTGACGCAGCATGACAAAGCGCACAAAATCAAAGGATTGCCACACACGGACGAGACGCCCTAACATGTCGCATTTGAGTTTGACAAAGGGTAAGGTAGCAGTGGCTGCAAGCGTGTGAGCAGGTCGCTACGGGGCTAGATACCTGCACAGCAAAGTGCCGACGTTGTGCATCACCTGCCTTCTGTTATGCCGCAAGCGAAGGCCGCCTCAGTCCTGAGTTGCTGATGATGACAGGGGACTTGAAGATAGCGAGAGAATAGCTTGTGGAGTATACCACTGTCATTGCAATGCACCAACATATGTGCCTGTATGTTATGTGCCATTGCATTGCAGGCGAGGGTGGCAGCTCAGATGGTGAGGGAGAGGCTGAGGATGAAGAGCAGGACAGTGAAGAGGACGAAGATGAGGAGCAGCAGCAGCAGCAGCAGCCAGCCAAGGTGAGCAGTGACTGTACTGTGCAGGCGCATAAGCTTGTGTTAGCAGCTCTAGCAGTGCCAGCTGCAGCAGCAGCAGCAGATGTCAGCCAGCACTTGCTGAAGCAAAGGTGGTCGATGTGATTCGCCACTTGTGCAATGACATGCAGCTTCTGTGTCAGCAGCAGCAGCAGCAGCGCGGGTACTGCTGTGCTCTATTGCAGGCGCTCGTGTCGCATTGTGTACATATTGCATGCACGGCATGTTGGCGCTGCTTGATACAAGTGCTGTGTTTGTTTCATGCTGGCATGAGTGATGCTTGATGGATGCATCATGCCTGGTGGTTGGGGAGTGCTAAGCAGCTTCTTTGACTTGATATGGCTGGAAGCACAGCAGATTGCAATGCTGATGATGATGCTGATGCTGATGATGTGGATAGATGGTGCTCTTGCTCTGTTCCTACCACGTTTTCTTACGTACTACTTTGGCTGTTTCTTTCCGCTCCCCCCTCTGCAGAAGCAACGGCCAGACCCTGAGCAGGTAGCAGCAGCAGCAGCAGCAGCAGCAGACAAGCAGCAGAAGAAGAAGAAGCAGAAAGACCCGCTAGGCGGCAGCCTGGCAGGTCAAATCGAGCAGCACACAGCGCAGGTTGCTGGCATCATGTCTGCTGCTACGTTCAGCAGCTTGGAGCTGAGCGAGCAGACTGCCAAGGGTGTCGCAGACATGGACTTCACACACATGACAGAAGTGCAGGTATGGTGTTATTGAAACGTATCATTGCTGCGGATGGCTGCTGGAATATCTTCCGTATACCTGCATGCATTCCAGATAGTAGTGATGCTGTACTTCTTGTTGTCTTGCAACAGCCCAGCAGGCTGCTGTCTGGCTTATGTGTGTCTCACTTTGCACTTTTACGTTCTGCTGCTCCTCCTGCCGTCTTGCCCACACATACCACTGTTGCTGTTGAACCCCAATAGCGCATGAGGCATTGGTTTGATCACATATCTTGCTGCTCCCCCTGTTGTCCTGCAGGCGCGCACCATTCCTGCACTGCTGACCGGGCGTGACGTGCTGGGTGCAGCGCGCACGGGTAGCGGCAAGACGCTAGCCTTCCTCATACCAGCAGTGGAGCTGATGCACAGGGCCAAGTTCATGCCGCGCAATGGCACGGGTACCATCGTCATTGCACCAACGCGCGAGCTGGCACTGCAGGTGTGCCCTCTTCTGTGCGGGTTGTACACATGTATCATCTATCACTGCATGTGTTTTGCTGTATTTTCTGTTGTATTGTATGTTATGTTGCTCTACCTGTGCGTTGTATGCACATTACAGAGGTACTGCATGTATACCAGCGCAAAAGGAATGGCACGAAATAGCAGGGGCAGCATGGAGCGTGGTAGGTTGAAGGTATTGCTGCAGCTGCGGCAGGCGTGCATGTTGCGGGAGGCGGCACCTTATTTTGCACGCAGGCACGTAATACGGTCTTGCGAACCAACTGTTTCTTGCTCCTGCTGTCCCTCAGCCATGTGTCATTTTGTCCATATAAAATCTTGCAGATCTACGTTGTTGCGCGTGACGTTCATGAAGGGGCACAGCCAGAGACCCACATCTGCCAGGGAGTTGGGCCTCTGCCGTCACACCTTCAACACGCCTGCTAGTACCATTTTGTCACTGTTACTTGTCACTGTCACTTTCTGCAGATCTACGGTGTAGCACGTGATCTGATGAAGGGCCACAGCCAGACGCATGGCCTGGTGATGGGAGGCGCCAACAGGCGCGCTGAGGCAGAGAAGCTGGTCAAGGGCGTCAACCTGCTGGTGAGTGTGTTACTTTTGAGCAAGTAACATGTTACAACTACTTTGAACTGGCAGACAGCTGGCTGCTGTCTTATTGCTGGTTACAGTTTTTTGCAAGAGCCTAATGCATGCAGATCGCTCACTGCAACATATGTATGGCTTTTTGCTGACGTCATATGTGTTTGGTGTTTTGTTGCTTGCTGCACTGCAGGTTGCCACACCAGGTCGCCTACTAGATCACCTTCAGAACACCAAGGGCTTTGTGTACCGCAACCTGGCCTGCCTAGTCATTGACGAGGCTGATCGCATCCTGGAGATTGGTTTTGAGGAGGAGATGCGTCAGATCATCAAGCTGCTGCCCAAGGAGCGACAGACGATGCTGTTCAGCGCAACACAGACCACCAAGGTGCGGCATGGCTGTATGGCTATGACGTTTTGAAGTGCGCCCCATTTCATACATGAATTCGTGCTGCAGATGCTCGCTTCACAAGCAGGGACTTCAGATGCTATCTCCAAAAGGCCGGTACAAGTGCTCTGTTCACCTGAACTCAGTTCACTTGCAAATTTACATCACAAAGCGTGACTTTGAAGGTGGGTTTGATCTACTCAGGTGGAGGACCTGCCGCGGCTATCCAGAACAAGCCGCTATATGTCGGCGTTGATGACAGCCGCACCGCTCACATGCAGCGCTCCTCTCCGCCTTTGAGATGCATCATCATATGGCTGTACTCTATGACATGCACGTTCGCAGGTTGAGGACCTTACGCGGCTGTTGTTCAAGAACCAGCCGCTGTATGTGGGCTTGGATGACAACCGCACCACCACCACTCAATGACAGCCAAACCTCTCACATGCAGTGCACCTCTTCAGCTGTCTGCACTGTGTCATGTGCACCTGTGCAGGTTGAGGACCTGGTTCGGTTGTCGTTCAAGAACAAGCCACTGTATGTGGGTGTCGATGACCACCAAACTTCTCACATGCAGAGCATTTATCCAGCTTTGTGACAGCTGCAATGTCATTTTGGTATGCATTTTTGCAGGTGGAGGACTTTGCGCGGCTGTCGTTCAAGAACAAGCCGCTGTACGTGGGCGTTGATGACAGCCAAACCTCTCACATGCATTCTCCCCCTCTTCAGCTTTGTGACGGCTGCGCTGTTCACAATGCACCTTCGCAGGTTGAGGACCTGGCGCGGCTGTCCTCCAAGCACGAGTCCTGTATGCAGGCGTTGATGGCAGTCGAACTCTTCACATGCAGTGCATCTGTTCACCTGTCTGCACTGTGTGACATGTACCTTTGCAGGTTGAGGTCCTGGCTCGGCTGTCGTTCAAGAACAAGCCGCTGTATGTGGGGGTTGATGACAGCCGCACCACCGCCACTCAATGACAGCCAAACCTCTCACATGCATCCTCCCCTCCTCCAGCTTTGTGACGGCTGCGCTGTGTGATGCATCTTTGCAGGTTGAGGACCTGGCGCGGCTGTCGTTCAAGAACAAGCCGCTGTATGTGGGCGTTGATGACAGCCGCACCACTGCCACGCGTGAGGGGCTAGAGCAGGGCTATGTGGTGGTGCCTGCTGATAAGCGGCTGCTGCTGCTGTTCACGTTTTTGAAGAAGAACCTGGGCAAGAAAGTGATGGTCTTCTTCAGCAGCTGCAACAGCGTCAAATACCACAGGTGAGGGACTGTTATCTTGTCTGTTACTTTGATGTGACTGTTAGTTCTGCTGTTGCATGAAGTTGCATGTTTATTTTGCTTCTGTCAAACGTCGGGCAAGAAGGTGATGGTCTTCTTCAGCAGCTGCAACAGTGTCAAGTACCACAGGTAGGGGACTGTTGTTTTTTATCTTACTTTTATGTGACTGTTACTTCTCCTGTTACGTGAAGTTGCATGTTCATTTTGCTTGAGTTAGAACTTGGGCAAGAAGGTGATGGTGTTCTTCAGCAGCTGCAACAGCGTCAAGTACCACAGGTGGGGAAATGTTATTTTGTATGTTACTTTTGCTGTTACATGAAGTTGCATATGTGTTCTGCTTGAGTCAGAACCTGGGCAAGAAGGTGATGGTCTTCTTCAGCAGCTGCAACAGCGTCCACTACCACAGGTAAGGGAATGCTATTTTGTATGTTATTTTTTGCTGTCACATGAAGTTGCATGTTTATTTAGCTTGAGGAAGAACCTGGGCAAGAAGGTGATGGTCTTCTTCAGCAGCTGCAACAGCGTCAAGTACCACAGTTGGGGGACTGTTACTTTGACTGTTACTTTGCTGTTACATCACGTTGCTTGTTGATGCTACATGCGCAAGAAGGTCAGGGTTTTTTAGCAGAGTGACGGCGTCAGACAGCACAGAGACTGTCGCTTGTCGCTGTTTGTGTCATGTTCTGATGCATAAATGTAATTGGCAGCTGCATGTGCCTTTGATTGGGTCTGCTGTCATACACAAGTGTGTGTGTGGCATATGCTGACCAGGGCGCTGCTGTTGTGTTCACAAAACTCCCCACTTCGCCACTCGAACATATGCTTGTCATCATTCATACTCGTCACTTACCTTGTCACTTACCTTGTTACTTATCTTCACGCAGTGAGCTGTTCAACTACATCGACATTCCCGTGAAGGACATCCACGGCAAGCAGAAGCAGGCCAAGCGCACCTCCACCTTTTTCGAGTTCTGCCAGGCAGACAAGGGCATCCTGCTGTGCACAGACGTTGCGGCACGTGGCCTGGACATCCCTGCGGTTGACTGGATCATCCAGTACGACCCACCTGATGATCCAAAGGAGTACATCCACAGGGTGAGCTGCTGCTAGATGCAATGTATACATAATGTGTGTGGATAATTAGGTCTTAGACGCATGCCATGCTCTGCGGCAGCGTGCAGCGTGCGTGTGGACATCCCTGCGGTTGACTGGATCATCCAGTACGACCCCCCTGATGATCCAAAGGAGTACATCCACAGGGTAAGCTGCTGCTGGCTGCTATTTGAGTGACGCGTACCGTCTCAATCCCAAGCTGCCGCACGCATCGCTCTGCATCCACATGCTGTTGTGTGCGCGCTGATCCTATGGAGTACATCCACAGGGTGAGCGGCTGCTGAAGATGCTATGTGTGACTGCTATGTGGACATGTTGGGGTGACACGCAAGCTGCTGAGCGCATCGCCCTGCGTCAGCATGCGGTTGTGTGCAGGCCGTTTGTGCGCCTTTGACTTGAGCAAGTTGCAGACTACCTACCTGAGCATGCTGTTAACACACCAGCCTGCTGCTGCTGCTGCGGACCCGCAGGTGGGCCGTACCGCGCGTGGTCGTGACGGGCGTGGCCGTGCGCTGCTGATGTTGATGCCTGAGGAGCTGGGCTTCCTCAAGTACCTCAAGCAAGCCAAGGTGCGCTGCCAGCTTACTTGTTTATTTGTTAGTTTGTAATATATATTTTATTGGGTTATTTACTTGTTGTTTGGTCTTTTGTCATCCTGTGCAGTTGTGGAGGTGGGGCGATTGCTGCTGTACAGGTGCCGCCCGCTGTTTCATGTATTGTGCAGTACATGCATACCCAGATGAGTGTACATGTTGTTTTGAGGTTGGCTCTGGGTGGTGGCGTGAGCACGTGCTGATGCCTGAGGAGCTGGGCTTCCCCAAGTACCTCAAGCAGGCCAAGGTGCGCTGCATACCAGTTTACGTGTGATTGGGGTGTTGTGGCGTGCAGTGTAGTTGTAGTTGTGGAGGCGGGGTTTTACAGAGGGGCGTTTGCTGTTTTTCTGGTCTTGCCTGTCTGTATCATGTACTGTGCAGTACATGCATACCTAATCAGATTCAAAAGTGTGTTTTGAAGTTGGCTTTGGGTAGTGGCATAGGCACATGCTAATGCATGAGGAGCTCGAGCAGGCCAAGGTGCGCTGCCAGCGGCGTCAACATACCAGTGCCCTCTAAATAAGGCCTTTTGGCGTGCAGTGTAGATGTGAAGGTGGGGCAGTTGCTGCTGTACAGGCCCAGCTTGCCTATCATGTACTGGGTTTAGCAACTACGTGGAGGGGCTGCGTGTTCATCATCTTTCGCACTGAACTCTGGGCTCCTGGCTGCAGGTGCCGCTGAGCCAGTACGAGTTCCCGGTGAGCAAGCTGGCCTCTGTGCAGTTCATCTGTTGGCATCTTCTCTTACTCACTTCTTGTGCTGCACCGCTGCAGGTGCCGCTGAACGAGTATCTGTTGGTATCTCGTTACGCATACTTCTCTTACTCCTTCCACTCCTCACCCACCTGCTGCGAACTTCTGGCTGCAGGTGCCGCTGAACGAGTACCGAACTTTATGCCGCCAGTAGCTGTAGCCAGTCACACTACGTATTTGATTTTCAAACTGTGGACTCCTGTCTGCAGGTGCCGCTGAACAAGTACGAGTTTCCGGTCAGCAAGCTGGCCTCTGTGCAGTTCGCCTGTTGGCAGCCTTTCACGCATCCTTTGCCATTGTACTCCTACTGTAATCTTATTATCACTAACTTTCAACGTGTGCAGGTGCCGCTGAACGAGTACGAATTCCCGGTGAGCAAGCTGGCTTCTGTGCAGTCGCAGCTGGAGCGGCTGGTGGAGAAGAACTACTACCTGCACCAGAGTGCGCGCGACGCGTACCGCAGCTACATCCTGGCCTACAACAGCCACGCTCTGAAGGAGATCTTCAACGTGCATACGCTGGACCTGCAGGTGCGCTGACTCAGTATTGTGTGCCTGCATGTATGTCGGACACTTCTGTTCAAATGTTTGTATGTTTCTGGCACTGTTGAAGGAGCTCTGCAACTTGCAAACGCTTGACCTGCAGGTGTGTTGCCAGATGGTGTTGTTGCAGGCTATGGGCGTGTCGTTTGGCTTCTTAGGCTTGCCTTCAGTGCAGCGCGCTCTTCTGAAAGTAGCCTCCCTGCTGATCTGTCGCTTGCCTGCTGTACTGCCGCAGGCTGTGGCTAAGTCGTTTGGCTCCTCATGTCTGCCTTCAGTGCAGCTGTGCTCACTCCCCTTGGGAATAAGTGCCTTGCTGATCCATTGCTTGTCTGTTTTACCTTCTTGCAGGCTGTGGCCAAGTCATTTGGGTTCTCAGGGCCGCCACGCGTCAACCTCAACATAGAGAGCAAGGCAGCACACGGCAGGCGCGCAGCAAAGGCCAAGGCTGGCACAGCAGACTACCGGCGGTTCAAGGGGCAGAGCGGGCACACGTTCAGCGCAGCAAACCCGTACGGTGTGCGGGCGAAGGGAGATAACAGGCAGCTAGCGCGCTTTTGAGGCTCGGCTTTAGTAGACGCTTGCAGCCTGGTGTTCTGCAGAGTTGGTTGCTGCAATATGTGGCAGCTGCTGGAAAGCTGCTGTGTTGCAGCAGCTTTGGCAGCTGTCAGTTGGCAGATCACTGGGCAGAGCGGGCACATTTTGATGAAGCTGGTCCGCGCAGCAAACCCGTGCTACTGTAGTACGGTGTGTAAGCGGAGGGTGATAACTGGCAGCTGCCGCGCTTCTGAGGGCGTTGCCGGCCTGCTGGTCTGGTGTGTGTGCTGGTTGGTGTTGTGTTCTGTGCTGTTGCAGCAACGTTTTGACCTGTGCTATGGCGATACAGCTGTGTTAGCAGCAGCAGCAGCAGCAGCAACAGCAGCAGCAGCAGCAGCAGCAACAACGTCAAACAGCTGCTGTTTTGTGCAGACGCAGCAGGCCACTCTGCATGACCATTGATCACTGATCTGGCAGATGCAGGAAACGTCTGGTGGTCACGTTCCGCTGCCTATACATCCTGCAGGGAGGCTTTTTACGTCCTTGGCATATGCTGCCTACTGTATGTAGTGTGGCAGTATTCAAGCTCCAGAGTTTGAGTGAGGGAGGTTGTGCAACCTTCACTGTGAGCAGAACTGTGCTGAGCACCTGGCAAGCATTCGCCGAACTTGTGTAGTCTGCTGTTACGGCAGGTGCGTGCAAGCACGTGTTGACAACGACACTGTCACAGTGTGCGGCAGTGCATGCATGTAACAAAATCATTTTGTGTTAGTAACAGAACCCCCTCTCTTAGAGTTGAACAGTCAACAGTGTTACAGGCATGCACGACGTCATGCACCTAGGTACAGGCCTGTACCAACGCAGTATCATACAAGGCTTGTTCAAGTAACAAGCAGCAGGCTGGCAAGACGCAGCGTTCAACAACTAGAATGAAATAGTGATCAACACACGCTACCAAGTGCTGCTGTGCAGTGCTGGCTGCTGGTGAACAGAGCCACTGCCTCTCATCTGTTGTGCATCAGCTGCAACACATGCAGCACCTTCCAGCACTAGTCTACATCATGCTTTCAAAAGACATAGTAGACCAGCATCACACTGGCTGGCACGCAATGTAGCCATAAGCGCTGCAGTGTCTGTGTACTGCAGTATGCACAAGTGTTGGCAGCGTCAGGCCGATTGAACTCGCATTCGCATATGCACACCTCGCTGCTGTGCACTCCCAGTCATGTGGTGCTGTGCAATGACAAATGTTACTCATGCCAAAGGTAAATTGCAGAGTTCAATCACAGTGCTGACTTTGATCACCTGAAGTGCACAGCCAGCGGGCTGTGCGCATCGCGCCACATCTCCTGCCAATCAAGCCAACAAGCACACACTGGCATGCTGTGCTGCAAGTATGTGGAGCACTGCAAAGATGCAGTTGATCCACACTGTGTTCGGAAGAAGCCCAAGCAGTACTAACGCTCAAGCCATACATGCCTGCACGTGCACAGACACGACAACTGGCTGCTAGGTATGCAGTCCACCGTATGGGGTGATTCCCACATGCTGCCTAGTAAGGGGTGTAAGGGTCTGGGTGGTCTACGTTACACCGAAAATAGAGAGAATAATCAGTCTGCTTTCCGCCTCCCCAGTGGGTGAGGCGCGGTTGCCGATGCCGAAAGGTATGGCTTACAAGGATTTATTATTATTATTATTATTATTATTATTATTACGACACCTGGCTGCGTACGTGCGTTGCTGTAACAACGTGCGTTGCTGTAACAACCCTGGCAAAAAGGCCAGTGAAGTGTGATCTTGAACGAAGCACAGGATAATGCACTCGAACTGGCACTAGTCAAAAACTAGTCAATTAAATAGGCAGAAATCCTGCCACTGCCACGCCGTTGTTCCCCAGACACAAAAAAACAACCCCCCAATGAAATAAAGCACTGCACAGCAGACGGGTACCCTCCTGATGAGTTGTATCCACCGTATGTATCATTGCGACGCCCCAACCCGGCCTCCTGTTACGTTTGAAGAGAACAGCCCGCAATCACAACTGCTCAGGCCCGTCCCAAACACACTCAAATTGCATTCAAGCAGCATCTGCATTTCCCCGTGAGTGCTGTGCGCCGAGGCAAAGGTCCTGTTTGTGTAGAAAATGCAGATGCTGCACACAAGCACTGCAGCCTCCTGCCGCCAGCAGCAGCAGACTAGCACCCGAGGGCTGCGGCTGACTCACCTATCCAGCCGATGGAACAGCATGCCTGTGACAGCACCAAAGCCCGACATCACACTGGCATGCTGCCCTGCAAATGTGTGAAGCACTGCCAAACTGCAGTCGATCCACAGCTCACATCCAAAGCAGTACTAACGTTCAAGCCATACATGCCTGCAGTGGTGCACAGACACGACACCTGGATGCGTTGCTGTAACAACTCTGGCAACAGGCTGAAGTGTGAATGAAGCACAGGACAATGCACTCAAACTGGCTCTAGCCAATACACTAGTCAAAAGGCAGACATCCTGCCACTGCCACGCCGTTGTTCCAGACACAGAAAAATAACAGCCCCAGTGAGAAAAAGCACTGCACAGCACACTGCCACCCTCCTGATGAGTTGTATCAGCCGTATGTATGATTGCGACTCCCCAACCCGGCCTCCTGTTGTGTATAAAGATAACAGCCCGTATCACATCTGCTCAGGCCCGCCCCACACACACTCGAAATGCACAACATCATATAGCAAAGCAGCATACGCACTTCCCCGTCAGCGCTGTGCGCCAAGCTGACCTAGTCATGTTTGTGTAGAGAATGCAGATACTGCACACAAGCACGGCAGCCTGCCACCGCCAGCAGCAGCAGCAGCAGCTAGCATCCGCGGGCTGCAGCTGGCTCACCTACCCAGCCGATGGACAGCATGCATGTGACAGCACCAGCGCCCGACTTCACTGGCCACCACAGCACGCAGCTAAGCCGGGCAGTCAATCAAGAAGTACGTGACACAAACAGACAGCTGCACCATGCAGCCACCCATCATGAGTGTGCCTCTGCTGGTCATCAACACATAGTGGTCACCAAGCGACTTCAACACTTTGCCGCCAAAGGAAGCCAGCGTGCCAATGCACAGTCGGCCGCTGACAAGCCGACACAGTGATGACCTATCTACTCATACATTGATCATAAGATACTATCTGCTGACTAGTAGTTAGTGGTTGCCATCAACAAAGGCAGCCAGCATTTGACTCCACAGATCCTCCATTTTTTCATGCTACAACAACAGTGAAAAGACACCGGGCCAGTTGTGGGTGGATTGCGTTCCTGAGAGTAAGCACTGACTAGCTAGCAATAACAATGCAAGCATTGCAAAAGTACCTGGCAACATATAGTACGGAACCGTTCCATGGGGATCTAACTCTAGCAACATCAACACAGCAGTGATGCTCAGCACTGAGCGTATCTGGCATGAACCAGCACTCAAAGAATTGCCAAATGCCACTCCCTCTGCTACTACGTAAAACAAACCTACTAGCAAGAAATCACTACCATCACATGAACACTGACTACACCAAGCAGCACCAGCGATACGCGTCAGTGTCCAAATGATGCAGTCAGCCAATAACAGCGTCAGCTTTCAACAGCCTCGGCAAAGGGCGCAACATCAATCCAGGTGCAGGGACAAACATGCCACGCCACATGTAAAACACAGCAGGCCTCTGCACACATGCAGGTGGTAGATAGATAGATAGAGGGGTTACATGGTGTGTTCATGCGGCATACGCCACCACAGACACCTGGTAAAATAGGAAGCTGCAAGCGGCTCAGCTCGGGCTGTCACTCTGAGGTTTTAACCCCAGAAAAACCTCTGTGCGTAATGTATGACATTGGTTATGCTAGCATGCAGGTGGTGTGTACATACGTAGTGACCAAGCCACTGCGGTTTGTGGTGTACGTGGAACAGGTGATGCGTTTGTAGTTGAAACAGGCTACAAGTAATGAACAACCTGAATACATACCTAATCTGAACAGATACCTGAATGGGTACGCATGCGGACCATCTGTCACACACAAATCACAACACAACTCACAAAACGAACTAAACCCTAAACTCACAAAACATACAAGTGCTGCTCGCACACTGCGGCCATATGTCCTGTACTATCTGTGTCCCTGGCAATACAACAAACAACACCAACGCTGCACTCAGCTAAGTTTGTGTTTCAACATTCATTGAGCTCTCCACTCAAGAACATATGACATACATAACACCAAAGGCTATAGCAGAAGTGCCAATAAATAGATAGGTTCAAGGGCACAACATGGCACCCACACATACTACTCCAAGCCCAACAACATACTACGGTTCTTTGATTAACATAGATGAAAACAATCGGCAAATGCAGATGTTGGGTTTAAAGTCGCCACCCACAGACCTAGGAAATAACAGCACAGCACACCAGCGGCAGCACAGTGGACTGTAGTGTCCTGCAAAATACCACACGAGCCAAGGCACCGTGCACTATTGCTCCCCAGCCGAAACAAGCACTAGTCAAGGCAGATACATCAGTTGACTTATGCTGGACCTAATAAGGTTTGCACGCAGCTGCAGCTGCACCAGGCAGAAGTACAACCAAATCACGCCACTTCTCGCCACACGCTTAGGCCCGGCTGTAGCATGCGTTGCACACCAGCCGTGACGGCGCATCGCGCACTGAAATGTGGCAGCTGCAATGCACGCACTCATCAGGGCTACAGACATCTCCACGCAATCACCAAACCCCTCCAACCCAAAGCATGCTGATACCCATATATGTGCGGATGCCAACTGACGACAAACGCTGTGCGCAGCTACACTCCTACCCAGAACCAAGCTGTCAGCAGCACAGCTAGCAGACAAGGCTCTGAACGTACAGCGAGGCCCAGCAGCAGCTGCTGCCCCCTGATCTGCTACTCCTGCTGCCAGGGCCCTGGATCCTTGGACTGTGACCACCAACACCAAACTCAAGCAGCTGCAGCTGTCTCTGCAGCAGCGCGTCTACTCAGAGCTAGAGCCATCAGCAGCGCAATTTGAGTAGAAAGAGTCACTGCTGCCAACCTCAGAAGCAGCTGCTGCGCTGCCTGCTGACCTGCTGCTGCCTTCAATGCTGCTGTCGCTGTTGCCGCTGCCGCGGCTGCTGCGTGGCAGTGACGCATCTGAATCACCTACCGGAGCAGTGCCAATGAGCGATGCGTTATCGCTCATGGTTGAAGCCACACTCACCAACCCTAGCTTTGGACCCTTGCCACCCGCTGCTGCTGCTGCTCTTGCTGTCTTTGAAACAGCTGCAGTCAGACCGTTACGGCTGGCAGCAGCAGCATCAGCAGCTGCACTTGCCAATCCCTGCCGCTGCTGCTGCTGCCTGTTCTTCTGCAGCTTGGCTTTCGCCTTGCTTACTCCCACCTTCACTTTGTGCTGCAGGTAGATGCTCGCTGCATCTGCAGGGTGCCTCCAGAGGCCGACTGTCTTTGCGACATCAAACATGGCCACTGCACCTGCTGCCCCGTGGCAGCTGTGCGCCAGGTACGTCTGATGGTATGCGACTGACGGGTCCTCAAACCTGCGGCACAAGGGTTCAAGCAGAATGCGGCAATGCAGTTGGTCTCAGCAGGTCACATTACATACCAGCATGTTACTCAAGGGTACTCAAACCTGCCGCACACAGAGGCTCGCGCAGATTGCGGCGACGTATTGTTTGATTTGAGCAAAGCGTTGTTATGCTGGGACAATGGCAGCTGCAGCGCCTACATAACCAAGCAGTCACAAATAGTTGTGTCAATGCAGAAGCAGCCGCCTCAGCTGCCGTCGTGCAGTCCCGCGCAGCACTTGGCCTTGGCAGCAGCAAACACCCACACCAGTCGCACACACAGCCCAACCACCAGCCCTGCCAGCTGAGAACTTGTGACCGCCCCTGGCCGTGGTTCAGTCCTGCACCGCACCTGGCTTCATCATCCGCTGCCGCCCGCACCCATCACACACACAGCGCAATTATCACACGCCCTGCTCCATCCAGCAACACGCGAGCCTCCTCACCTGCCGCCGTGCAGTCCCGCGCCGTACTTGGCCTTGGCAGCAGCCAGCGGCTGGAAGGGGTAGTACGCTGCGCCGTGTTTGAACGACGCCTCGAACAAGCTGCGCACCTTGCTGCTGTGCTGGAAGCGGCTGTCGTCCATCTGGTGCAGCGGAGACAGGCCCAGAGACAGGAAGCGCACACCAGTGCTGCTGCTGCTGCTGCTGCTGTTTGCGGTGCCGGCTGCTGCAGCTGCAGCTGGGGTAGCATGAGAGGTGAGGCCTGATCCTGCTGCTGCTGCTGCCTGCTGTTCAAGCTTCCTGCGTACAGACCTGCGCACGCTCTGCTTCTTTGCTGGCGCTGCTAGCTGGCTCTCCTTGCGCACCCTGTTGATACAGGTTGATGTTGAAGACATCGCAGCAGCAGAGGAGATGTCGACGGCGACAGGAGCAGCATCAATGAATGGTTCGGCACAAAAGGCGCATTGGAGCAGCAAAGTAGCCCTCACGCTGAACATATCCGTGCTGCCGTCGCTGCATTGTACTAGGTTCAGCTTGTCCTGGCAGCTACATGGAAGCTTCTTTCCCTGCGACACTTGGAGGGTTCACTGCACACAATCAGGCGCCACAATGCAGCTGCTGCTACCTGAGCAACACTTCAACGGCATTGCCAACGATTACCTGTCCATGAAGGCGCTGACCAGCAGGTTGAGCACTCCCGGGTGTGCGCCGGGCCGCATGCGTGTCACGTTGGCGTAGTAGCCCACCAGCACCCCGCCCTCCCACACGCCGTCAAAGAAGATGAAGCCAAGCAGACGCCCGCTGCCCGCCTCGCGCGCGGTGAACTTGCGCACCCCAGGCTCCGGAGCAAACACAGGCCGCCGGTTTATGAACCAGAAGCGACCTGTGGGAGATGTGGGGAAATAGTTGCATTGGCAGGCAGGATCGGCAGGTGAAGTGTTGCCTAAGAAGATGCATAGCAAGTTTCAGGGCATGCTGCAGCAGCATCTTTGCTAGCACTGGCAGTCGATTGCTGGTGTGCTTGTAGTGTCGGCTCCTCGCAGCAATGGCAATGCAACTTGCTGTTACAAGCAGTAATGAAGCACACTGCCGTGGGGCTACCAGCTGCGATGTCACATGCAGCTACGTGCTTGCAATCGCATGGCAGTTGTTAGCATGCCCGAACAAGTGCACGATCGGCACAGTGCCAGCCCAACTGCACGCAAACGGCGCTCGGAGTGTACAGCCGCCGTCACCGCGCACCTGCGTGCTTGCCCTTGCATGACAGCCACTCCCTGTCCACCTCCTGCATCTCAGCCACCAGCCGCTGCTGCTGCTGCTGCTGGAGGCAGCCGGACGAGGCGTCACCGCCTGCTGCTGCTGCTGCTGCTGCTGTTGGGTCCTGTCCTGCAACTTGAAGCTGTGGCATCACGGGTGCCTGCATGACCTCTTCAACCACCACTCCCTTGGAAGCAGAGGCAATGGCGCTGCGCAGCCCACGCTTGGCGTAGCCTGCATGCAGTTGCATTAAGAAGCAGAGCAGCATGCATTGTGACACAGAGGCAACGGCATTGCGCAGCCCACGCTTGGCGTAGCCTGGAAGTACCGGGGGTATTACATCACCAGGCGGTGTGTGTTGGCAAGATACAGAGCAGCATGCGTTGCAAACCTGACAGAGGTACGGCACTACATGGCCCATGCTTGACATAGCCTGCAGGGCTCACATCATAGCAAGGAAACGGCAGGTACAAAGCAGCCACTGCTGCCTGGATTGCTTAGGGTGGTTCATGCAGTGTATTGCACAACCTGGCTAGCAACGTGCGACGCAAAGCGCGCGCTCGCCCAACTTGAGCAGCATGCCCACCTGAGAAGGTGTAGCTGGCCAGGTCGAGCTGCGTCTGCTGCGGGCTGTCAAACATACACAAGAACCTACATCACACTTCTGGTGCCACCCAAAGAACCTACATCACACTTCTGGTGCCGCCCCCAAAACTACATCACATTTCTGGTGCAACCCCAAGAACGCACATCACACTTCTGGTGCCACGCAACTAAAAAAGCGCGCTCACCTGAGAAGGTATATGTGGCCAGGTCCAGCTGCGTCTGCTTTGGCCTTCCAGACACACAAGAATGTACATCACAGTTCTGGTGCCACCCAACCTACGTCACGCTCATCATGGCACGCAAGAACCTACATCAAACTTGGGGTCGCCCCACTCAAACAGCGTCCCCACCTGAGAAGGTGTAGGTGGCTAGGTCCAGCTGCGTCTCCCCTCCCATGCTGTTGACCAGCAGGCCACACGACTGCAGCACAGCAGCAAACTCAGCACTGACCTGCATAGCAGCAGAAGCAGCCAGCAACCACAGAAGAATACGTCGGGCGTCAAATAGAACACGGCCCTTCCCTGTTTGCTGCGTTGTTTGCTTGTTGTTGCCGGGTGGCAAGATGAGGTGTTCAAGGCATGCACTGCTGACCTTCTCCGTGCTGTGAGTGACTATGGCACATGCAGGGCAACACATGCTCAACAGACCTGGATTCAACCATGCAGAGACTGCCGAGCGGTGCATGTGTACGGCAATTTGGCTGTTGGTTGGCTTTCAACACCTGCTGTATGGTACGACAAGGGTAACCACAAGTGCAAGGCTGCTTCAAACTCACCTGCATGAAGATAGCCTCGGGGTGCTGCTGCAGGAACGCCTCTGCCATCAGCATGAAATTGACAGGATCGCAGATTGGTTCCCCCAGTGCTAGCGGAGACAGTATGTTCAATACGTCTGGCCCGTTTCGCATCATGGTGTATGTAATGTAGCCGATCCCGGGCACAATGAAGTGCTGCAGGCCCTGCTGCAGCGTAGACAGACTCAGAATGCCCCTGCCATGCTGCAGGATGTAGGGGTACAGCTCAGAGGGTGCTGCTGCTGGCAGTTTGTTCAGCGGCAGCTGCTTGCAGGACAGTGGCATGTTTTGGCGGGAAAAGCAGCACAGCAAACAGTGTGAGGAGTTGGGGCCGGCAAGGTCGTTTCAAGACGCTTGCAGAACTTGCAGATGCATCGGTGTGCCAGATATGAAACGAGCGGTATGTGGCTGTTTTGGGAGCACTCTGAATGACCAGCTGAGTTGTGCATGGAGCAGTTGCAGTGTAGCAGTAGCGGTTTGAACAGTGATGTGTGCTCACACCAAGCAGTGTATGGCAATTGCTTCTGGTGGCTCGTTGATTGCTTTCACCAGTAGGTGAAAGTACACAAGGCGCCTGTTTTGTATGTGTTTCGAAGATGCCCATGTGAGTGCACTGCCACTGCCTGCTGTGGTTGGGGTGGTTACCTTTGCTGCTCGCATAGCCTGGTCCCGCTTGGGTATCGCATCATCGAAGTCGGATTCGCTGTGCGGTTTGCAGCTTCCTTTGATGCTCTGCTGCTTGCTTGCATCAACATCGAGCTGCACCTGCCAATCTTCCTGCCTTGGGTTCAGGCAACCTCCAGGCATGAAGCACCGCAGCATCTTCCGTGCAGCCTAGTAAATCTATGCTGCTACGTGGGTGACGGATTAAGCTCCAGAGACGTCCTTAATTGGCTCGTGCCGCCCAATACAGGTACACACCGCGACCGCCAACCTCCCACGGACATCAACTGGACAACCCCATCAGGTCACTGTAGTTTTTCAAGCAACTGGTAACATTTAAACCGGTGGAACCGACGTGATCAGCAGCTATGCATGCTCTGGCGACCCAATGCAGGTGGTTTGAAACCGGGAAGCACAATCAAAGGCGCCCTACAACACCTAGGAGGCTTCCAGTAAAGAATATGGCAATGGCTGCAGTCCCTGCAGCAAACTCCTTGCCAGAAACACGCCAGAAATAACACGTGGAGACTGCTGTGGGAATGGGAGGCCGGTGGGAGGATGGGAGAGACCTGTAGGAAGGTGCGGTGCTGATGCGATGATGAAACATTTAGTTAGGTTTTCCGTTTCGTGTACCTCCTTGCTGTAGTTGGCATTATCGCCACCCTGCCAGCAACCAGGCGCTGTTGGCGTGTGAACTGACATGTGAAGCGTCGAGCACTTGCAACGTAGTACTAAGACGTGCACGGACCATGAGCAGCACTGGCCACTGACCGGTACTTCAGCATAAGGTATTTTCCATCGAACAACTGAGAACCAGAGCCGATGCAGAAAACGCCTGCAGGTACCTGCACATACTGGTGTGAGTATTGCACACAAGGCTTGCATAAGCAGCACCCATTTATATTCTGAACACGAGACTTGAGACACAGTACCAGCTGGTCCAAGGCTATGGCCAGGAGCATTCAGGGCCGTCAACAAGGTATGTGGTTACAACAATGAAATGATGTTGCGCCTTTGCGGGTCAAGCCCGCCAACAAAAGCCGCAAGCGCGTAGCAATCAACCTAATGCAGCATGAAAGTGCCACGCAGTGCCTCTGCCATAGCAGGCTAGGTAGCCGCAGCTAGTTTGCTCTCTGCTCAGCCTGCGCATGCCAGGGTGCAGAGCGCACGCAGCGTGTAGAAGGGCCAGCAACAGCGCAGGCTGGCATACAACATTCAACTGCCAACACAAATTCAGCAGCAGCACAGCTGCTCAAAGCCACTGAGCGGCAGCGCCACAACACAGGCACCAGTAGGCCAACAGCAGCCTGTACAAGGCAGTGCCACGTCACAGGCAGCAGCAGAAGCCAGGTTGGGCTCAAACAGCCACCACCTCTTACAGGCAATTGCCTGTTTGACAGCTGTATTGCAGCACAACAAGGATGGTTTCAACTAGCAGTGATGGGCAGCAAATGTCATTGCAGATCAGGCGGCCCACGGCGGCACATGACATGCACGCCACAGCACAGCACCAGTACCAGCACTGGCACATGGGCCCAACATGCTGCTGCGCCATGCAGACTGTGACGTATGAGCCATGCAAAGGTGCTGGGTGGGTGCACACATGTACAGCAGGGAGGCCATGCAGAAGAGGGCACTGCCAGCTGCAGCATACGCCACAAGCGTACCACCACGCACTGTGCAGCATGCTTGATGCAGACACCAGACGTCAAAAGCAGCGGCACTGGCAGTTCACATGGTTTGAAGTAGGTGTCTGGGCACAGCCGCCGTTTGTGTCGACATGCCCAACATCGGTTACGTCCCATGGGTAACCAACAACCAAGCTGCAAGCAATGATGCTGGGGCAATGACAATGCACCACTCTTGACTCAAGAACTGAATGCGCAGACACTATGCCCACAGGGGCACGGTCAGCACAGCGCCATCCTCCCAATGCACACGAAACATACATACTGCAGCAACTGGCTGCGTCGGCCAATTTAGCAGCAACCTGGGCCTCAAACACACAAGCTCAGCAACAAGGGATTATCCCTTGGTGTTGCCAGCAACCAGGCAATGTCGCGCTACACAGTGCAATTGCTGTTTGACTTTGGACTTGCTCACAAGCAGCTGACAAAACACTAGCAACAGCTGATAGGTTTATTCACTCCTGCCAATTACAGCATTGAAGACCACCAGCACACAACATGTCAGCCTGCGCTTGCAAAAGATCTGAACATGAACGCAGCCGCCATGCCCAATCACACTAGCAACCCCTGAACATCGTGCCTTGCACCAGTCCAACATTGCAGAGGAGTGTCAACACTATGTACAACATAAGCGCAATGCTGCATTCATCTCCAACTCATGGTGTCGAATGCATGCATGATCTGTCAGAGCTTCCTAACGATAGGGTATAACACTCTGTTACTTGATGCGTCATGACGCCTACGTCACACTGCTGAGTGCGGCTGCCAAACACTGTGCGGTTGGCAAATGCTGAGCGTCACAGCACGCCACACGTCTTAAGACACGAAGTCCAACATAGGTTGAAGCACGGTTGCAGGCACGTATGATGCAGCTGGCATGCAGCTGCAGCACACCGACCTGCTGTCATCAGTATGGTCATGTGGTCAGGTGTTGTCCCACAAAAGCATAACACCGCACCATACATAGCAGATAGATAGAGCTCTTTTCGCACAGCACAGCGTGATGCTTGCTATTTGCGAGCCGGCTGGCAGTGACTGGCAGTGACGGTACACAGATGCACTGCTATCGCTGGCGCGGGTGCACAACAAAAAGTGTGGGCTGCTGTGCCTCTGGCAAGGTCAGATGCCAAAGATCTTCAGCCGGAAACAACACCAACTGCGCGCACTGGTGCCAGGACTATGAACGTTACCTAGACCTGAAGGTACAGTTTTTGCAAAGCACAACACAACACCCTGAATGTTTTTGGCAAAGCACGCTGCGGCAACAGCGCGTCACAACTGACTGATCTCTCATACTGCAATTTGCAAACTAAGTTCTCCATCACCGCGCCAATAACATCTAAGACAAACAGACGTACGACCAACTCGTGAAACATGCTGCTGCTGCCTCAACAGCTGAGCAGCCACAAGGTACCCCAGGCTGGCGGTTGCTTTCATACACCGCATACAGTTTACAGAAGCCATCTGAGGACCTAAAGCCACGACACTGCTTGACAAAAGATAGACACACAAACAACACCGGCACCAACTTGGTGCATAACATTGAGGCTGCCAGCTTGTCATGCAACCAAACTCTGTGCTGAGAACATGGCACGGGTAGCTAGCTCTTTGGACAACGAAGCTGGAGACATCCTCAACAACAAGCACTAAAAGCATTTGAGTACCACGCAGACAGGGCAGTCGCCTGGCATGGAACCAGCACAGAATGAGCAGCCACCTAATTGCTGATGAAAAACCCGAGCACCACCCCTTCTGCCCTTCTGCTTCAAAGGAGCAACATGTACATTGTTTGACCTGCTGGGCCAGAGATACAAGAGAGTTGGCCATCGTCGATGGCTCGAACGCCACCTGACATACTGCCGCTGCTGGCGCTGCATTCCGTCATACCGCTGCTCGCCCTGCTGCCAGGCACGGTCCCAATACCAATCAGGGAGCTGCCTCCGCTGCTGCTGCTGCTGCTGCTGCTGGCAGATGCTGCACCGCTGATCACAAGCCCACTGTTTGCTGACAGCAGCAGAGGGGATCTGCCGGCCAAAGCACCAGCACCAGCACCTGCTGCTGCCGCCGCAGCTCCAGTTATCATAGCAGGAAAAGGAGAGACCACAGGCCTCACAAGGGGAAGCAGAAGCTTGCGCTCCTTACGCACGTTTGCGCTGCTGCTGCTGCTGCTCTCGCCATTGCTGCTGCCGCAGTTTGCAGCAGCACTGGCAGCGCCACTCATCGTGCTGCTGCTAGCACCGCTGGCGCTGCTGCGACGGCTGCTGCTGCCACGTCCCGGTGCAAAGCTCAGCAGCATGCAGCCAGGAGGCATCACATCATCATCATTGCTGTCAGCAGCAATGCTGCCGTTGCCACTGCCTGCCTCGCTGACACAGCGCCGCCTGCTGCCGCTGCTGCTCTTGCACCCTAAGAAGCCACCGCTGCTGCTGCTCCTGCTGCCGCCGCTGCTCCTGCTGCTGGTGGGGTGGTGGTGGTGTTGTGTTCATCCCCACCTTTGTTGCTAGCGGTGCTGCCGCCACCACCGCTGCTGCTGCGGCGCTGCTTGATCTCCTTGATCGTCTTCTTGAGTGCGTGTGAGCCGTCTTTGAACTTGTGGGATATGAAGGCCGCAGCAGCATCCGGGGGAGCCTGCCAGAAGCCGAGCATCTTGCCCAGGTCAAACATGGCCACGCAGGCGAGCTTGTGGTGGCTGTGGGCCAGGTAGACCTGTTGGTAGGAGGCTGCGGGGTCGTTGTACCTGCAGGACCAGCAGCAATGATGGGACATTACATGTCATATGTACACAAGGTGATGAATTGGAGGTGGGCAGGCTGGTTGGCGGCTGCAAGATTATTGTGCCTGCTGAAACAGCAGCAGCAGCAGCAGCGGCAGCAGCAGCGGCGGCAAAGTTACAGCTAGCAAGTGCAGGCGAGCTTGTGGTGGCTGTGGGCCAGGTAGACCTGTTGGTAGGAGGCTGCGGGGTCGGTGTACCTGCAGCAGCAGCAGCAGGGGCGGGTTAGGTTTCAAATCAGGCAGCCCAGCTTGCGAGCTGAGTAGACCTGTTGGGTCATGTACCTGCGACAGCAGTGGCAGCAGCAGCAGCGGTGTCATACGCCCCAGCGGCTGCCAGACCAAGTTGTGATCGCCATATCATTGATAACGTAGGGTGACAGCTGGCTCACCTGCCGTCGTGCAGTCCTGCGCCGTACTTGGCCTTGGCAGCAGCCAGCGGCTGGAAGGGGTAGTAGCCGGAGCCCTGTTTGAAGGAGAACTCGAACACCAGCCGGATGCGGTTGCTGCACGTAAAGGTGTCATCATTCATCTGGTACAGCGGGGATAGACCCAGGGAGATGAAGCGGACACCGCCGCTGCTGCTGCTGCTGCTGCTGCTGGGTTTGGCAGGAGGGGATGCTGACGTGGCGTTGCCAGATGCCTGCTGCTGCTGCTGCTGCTTGAGCAGTGACTTCTTCACACTGATCTTCTTGGTGGGAGCTGACAGGCTGCCCTCCTCGCGCACCCTGCAGTCATAAGAACAACCAGAGTTTGTAAGAGCTCTCTGGATGGCACAGACATGAATGATCTGACACATGCACAGTGGCGTTCTTGGCGGGGCCTGATAGGCAGCCCCCCTTGCGCACCCTGCACCCATTAGAACAACCAGATTTGTCAGCGCACACATGCTTGATCTGATACCATGTCTGCTGACCTTCTTGGTGGGAGCTGACAGGCGACCCTCCTCACGCACCCTGCAGCAAGACGAGCAATTGGAGTGTAGAGTGTAGTGTAACATGTTACATGTTACTAACACTGTTACTAACAGGGCAGCGTCACCAGTACAATGGTTGGGTTATTTGTACACACTGAATTGTCCCCTCTCACTACAGGCAGCAGCAGTCACTCATGAGACAGCAGCGCCTGCAGCAGATGTATCCGGTTACTAGTGAGCCGCTTATGATTGCTGGTGTGGGTTGGCAATGCCCTGTGGGATGATCCATCCCACACGCGAGTGCACTGACGCTGTGGTCCAGCTCAGGGCCATCAGTGATTAGGGTTTAGGGCGACCATTGAATGAGAGACCGTGCCGGGCGAGTGCTTGTGCGTTGATGGTTTTGGCCGTATCTGGCCCTAGCTTGTGGGTTTGCACCTACCGGTTAGGAACCACTAAAGGTGGTTTGGGAGTGGCTCCCTTCTTGGGTTCCTCTCTTGCTAGAAAAACGATTGATTGATTGATTGATTGATTGATTGATTAATTGATTGATTGATTGATTGATTGATTGATTGATTGATTGATTGATTGATTGATTGATTGATTGATTGATTGATTGATTGGATTGTCCATGAAGCTGCCGACCAGCAGGGGGCGCTGCTGCATATCCTGAAGCGCCACAGCAGAAAAGCTGACAGCAGCCAACCTTGATACTTGTCCACACAGCCACAACCCAAACACACACCACTGCAGCCCACACTGACCTGTCCATGAAGGCGCTGACCAGCAGGGTGCTGCTGCATGCCTTGAAGCGCCACAGCAGAACAGCCGACACCAGCTAACTTTAAAATATAAATTGCCAACTTGGGTTTGAAACCCTGCCACAACCCTAAACACACCACAGCACCCCACCTGTCCATGAAGGCGCTGACCGGCAGGTTGAGCACTCCCGGGTGCAACAACCCTAACACGCCACAGAACCCCACCTGCCCATGAAGCTGCCCACCAGCAGGGGCGCTGCACTCCTTGTGCCACAGCACAACGGCTGACAGCAGCTAACCCTAAATTTGTCTTCACTGCCAAAACCTCACAAGCCACAGCACCCCGCACTGACCTGTCCATAAAACTGGACACCAGCAGGTTGAGCACTCCCGGGTGTGCGTCGGGCCGCATGCGTGTCACGTTGGCGTAGTAGCCCACCAGCAACCTGCCCTCCCACACGCCGTCAAAGAAGATGAAGCCAAGCAGCCGACCGCTGGCCGCCTCGCGCGCAGTGAACTTGCGCACCCCAGGCTCCGGAGCGTAGATGGGAAGGCGGTTTATGAACCACACACGGCCTGCAGTGGCAGTTGAACAAAAAAAGAATATCTGATGCTGCAGAATGCTGCAAATGGAGTGGGGGCAGTGCCAGGAGCTTGGCATCAGCAGGGGACAGCACATGCAGCAAGTTGGTGAACCAAACACGACCTGCAGCAGCAGCAGCGTCCTAATTTCAGTGTTAGATTGACACCGGGCTCCGGAGCGTAGATAAGGAGGCGCTTGATGAACCACACTCGCCCTGCAGTGGCAGTTGAAGGGAAAGAAGATGTCAGGTATGATGGAAACGGAGTGAGGGCGGTGCCGTGTGCCTGAGATCAGCAGCTTGAACTGCAGTGGACAGCACACGCGGCAAGTAGTTGAGCCGCACACGCCATGCAGCAGCAGCAGCAGGTACGTCGACAGGCGCCAGCAATGCAGACACCTGATCGAGATTATCAATCAATGCAGAGAACCGCCAGCAAGAGAATGCAGGTCAAGCAGGGAGCTAGTTGCATCCTGCAGTTCATTGACTTTGAACAGCGCAATAGCCGCTTCTTGGTGATGCAATGCACCGGCAGTGTGAGTACACCCGGCCCCACCTGCGTGCCTGTCCTGATTGACAGCTGTGAAGACGCACACAATTGTGCACGGCCAGCAGGTGCATGGTGATAAAGTCACATAAAGAAGTGCTTGTACACGCTGGTGGTATCACAGCCGCCGTCACCGCGCACCTGCGTGCTTGCCCTTGCATGACAGCCACTCCCTGTCCACCTCCTGCATCTCAGCCACCAGCCGCTGCTGCTGCTGCTGGAGGCAGCCGGACGAGGCGTCACCGCCTGCTGCTGTTGTCATATCTGGCGGCTGCATGACCTCCTCCACAAGCACTCCCTTGGAAGCAGAGGCTATGGCGCTGCGCAGCCCACGCTTGGCATAGCCTGAATGCAGTTGAACATGAATATGCGGTTTGTGTTTTAGCAAGATAGTTGCAGCATGCAATGTGAACTTGACAGGAGAGGAAATGCAAGCAATGCACGTCAGACAGCAAAAGCAAAAGTAACAAGGAATGCACGTTAGGCGTCCCCACCTGAGAAGGTGTAGCTGTCGAGGTCCAGCTACGTACCTGTGCAAGCTCTTCAAAGGCACATGAGCATAAACTGTGTAGAGACACAGAAAGCATATGATTTGAGCAATGCAAATCAGCCATCCCCACCTGAGAAGGTGTATGTGGCCAGGTCCAGCTGCGTCTCACCCCCCACAGAGTTGATCAGCAGGCCAAAGGAGCGCAGCACCAGCGCAAATGCAGCACTGACCTACAGCAGCAGCAGCAGCAGCGGCAGCAGTAGCGGCAGCAGCAGCAGCAGCGACCTTTAGTTCACACACACAGCAATGCAATGATCTCATGCTTGAGCAGCCGCAAGGTGCTGCACGGCTGCTGCAGGTTCTACAGTGATGCTTGTAGTGTAAGCGCATTCCTGTGGCCAATCAAATGCCATGTCATGAGGGCCTGACAATCAAAGTAGTGCATTTTGCAACAGTTCACCTGTGCAACACCTGCATTGACGGCCCGCTCTTCTGCACACAGCAGCACCAGTGATCTCTGATCTATAGTTCAAAACACAGCATCCTAAAATCATCCCTCTCCTCCCCTACAAGTAACCAAGCAGCGCTGCCTGTCTCTTACGTGCATTGCAACTTCTTTACTCCTAACATTGTCCGAGGAACTCCCCTCACCTGCATAAACATGGCCTTGGGGTGCTTGTTCAAAAAGGCGCCAGCAATTAGGCCAAAGTTGCCTGGATCACAGATCGGATCCCCAAGCGCCACAGGCGTACGGATGTTGAGCCAATCCGGTCCGTTGTTCATCATGCTGTAAGCAATGTAGCCGATCCCCGGCACCAGAAAGTGCTGCAGGCCCTGCTGCAGCGTTGACAAGCTCAGAATGCCCCTGCCGTGCTGCAGGATGTAGGGGTAGAGGGTGTCATGGGGGGCAGCGTTTGCGGTTGCTGTGTCTGTTGGGGTGGAGGGTGTGTCCTGCGAAGGCAATTGAGGATGCAGAGATGGTGATGTGAAAAAGGGCGATGTATGTTTGTTTGTAGCGGGAGCTGGGCAAAGTACGTGTATGGCAAGTGCTGTTCAGAATGTTGCTGTGGTAATTGCGACTCTATCACTGTGCTCAACTCCAGCCATTACCCCTTGGACAAATGCCTGTGACAATTGGTTGCTGCTGGAGTTGCAAACAAAAAGCAGCAGCCACCAAGTGGCAGATGCACAGGCTGGCTTAGGGCTGCATCCTGACGTTGTCAAACTGCACCAGAAACATGTGCATTACTAAGTCTCTGCAATGATCAAGATTGGCTTCATACAAATTGCTGCAGCTCACCTTCCCAGGCTTGTCCTGCTGCGAGATCAGCACCTGATTGCGCACCCGCCAGCTGGAGGCATCTGCTGCATAGCCACCCCCATCACTGCTGCCACTGCCTGAGCTGCCCGCAAATTGACCGTCTTCACTGCAGCTGCTAACTGGAGAGCAGCTCCGAGCTGGGTGGTGCTCGATGTAGCCGGTGTCTTTCAGTTTTGCGGGATTGTCCAGGTGCATGCCATGGGCCACATGTGGGTTGCCGCGCTGGGCATCGGGGAAGCAAGTGAAGCACTGCATGTTGTAGCCAGGTGGAATGATTTGCTGAGGCTAGCTTTGAACGAGCATCCAGATCAGCTGCACGCGACAGCAGGTCTGGCGCGCACACAAAGCGCCACAAGTGGAAAGCCGGAGCCAATTGCGCTTAGTAGTATGCCTGGTGCCCAGGTTATAGAATCAGGGACTAAGTAGAGCCGTTTTCAGCAACCGGTTGGCTCCTTGGATGGGGATGATCGAGCAGGAAACTGTACGCGCCGATGCGGACAAGCACAAACAACCTGCTGGAGTGCTCGAACCCATATGATGAAAGCTTACCACCGAAATAATGGATTTCAGTGTTCGTGCCTAATGCAAGCGGCTGACGATTTGGTATGGTTGGAGGATTCGAACCTTGGCCAGTCCTGGTTTGGACCCCAGTGACTGCTTGCGCCTGGGGCTGCTCCGGTGCGCATCATGCTCCTCTGCTTTCACTCGCTGCAATCCAAAGCACTTGACGCTGACAGCAAGGTTCGAAAGCTCTTCATACACCGCTGCTCACCCTGTTCCAGCACTTGACATGTGGTCACCTGCTTAAAAATGCTGTGCATTGTCAGACAATCGTAACCCGCTGCACAACGTTCAGATCGGTGACGATTCACTGCAGGAGTGCTTGAATTTGCTTGCGCAAGGTGCTGCACTTCACGTTTGCAGCACCACCTCACCTCACAGCACCAGAACAGCAGCTCCTGCTTCTTCATTCCCCTTTGGTTGGCCAGAAAGTGGTGAAATTAAATCCGGGCAGTGCTTCAGCTACTACAGCCGCAGCTGCAGTGCGCCAAAACCACGTGGTATTGCCTGGTATTGCCTGGCTATCATTGCCCAAAGCTTGTTGGAAGTACTTGTCACACGGTGCACTGCAATGCAAGTCACCTGTAGCTTGCAATGCAGCACTACCGACGCTCATTGCAGGCAACTGCTGAGGCTAGCGCTGTGTAAGGCTAGCCCTTTATGGTCACCAGGTGCTTCGGCAAGCGTGTGCAACTGCCCAACTGCCCAAATCCGTTCTGATCACAACTGTACACAACCACCAGCAGGAATGGAAGCTTAGTGTCCAGCATCGCCCAACTGTGAAAGCTGCGAAAGTTGACATGAGTTGAGAGTCAGCCCTGTCCGTACAGAGAGTTCAAGCAGCACAGAGCAAGACATGTGCACCAACAGCTGCTGCTGTCATGACAGGTGAAGCTGTCATGGCATAACCAATCACCAGCGTCTAAAGCTGATCAGACGAACGTCGTATTGCTGCCATAGTCACCAGCATGACTTGCCAGTGGTTGATCACTGTGCGATGAAATTGGTCTGGCAATACTTTTATCATTGTCAGTGACGCTTGGGTCTTGTGGTGTCAAGACACGGCTGGGGGCCCCCTGTGCAGGCGTCAAGGCCGCGAGCAAGCCACCGCAGCGCCATTCAAGCAAATTCCAGTCTCCTGCTTGCAACCTAAGCCTTGACACAAGCCTTTGTTGCACCCACACCGTGAAGTCAGGGACACAGCAGTTGCGTCCAACTCACCAAATCAGTCCGCTCTTGAACCGCTAAAGTAACTCAAGTTAAGCTCAGTTACGCTTTTCGATGAAGAGTTTCGCTAGTGGCAACCTGAGCTCGAAGATCTTTAGGGAGCTAGCCCTAGACTATGGCATTTCTTACAGGAGCGACCTCCTGTCAACGCTCGGCAGCAAATCAAAACATAACAGACTGCTATACTCGGTATGTAAGGGTTGTTACGGAGCATGCATGCACAGGGCAGCACACGCTCAGCCTGTCTGTTGCACTGTCCTGCAAGGACCTGAAGCTTTGGTGCGTTTGTTGCCCTGCAGAGCTTTTGTGCCGCTTTTGCCTTCATACTAGTGCTTGCAATCTGGGCCACGGGGTCCGCTAGGCTACAGACAGAGCAGCTGGCCAGGTGCGTGGCAGTTTCCCTGCAGTGTCCCTGCTGCAGCAACACGTCATGCGCCCAGCACATAGCGCAAACAATGTGCGGCACAGCAGCGCACCAGGCAGCTTGTGTGACCCGGAACGTTCAGGTCGGGCTGTGCATGTTGCACAATACTCAAAAGCAGCAGCAGCAGCAGCAGCACTTGCGGAGGACAGTGGGTCCGGCTGGTGCATATTCAGCCTCATCCCGCATCGCGCGTCGCATGCATGACTGTGCATGTATCCATATGTAAGCCCCACATACACATCTGTTTTGGCACTATGCAGCAGTGCAGATGGACGCCCCTCTACACGCAGCTACACGCTTGCACCTGCCCATGTAATGTAGAAAGAAGCAGCAACCACATCCTAGCAGGAAAGCAAGCAATGCAAGAGCCCACATGCAATGTGTCCTAAATCACCTTCTGCTGGTGGTGCTGCGCAGAGCTGAAGCGCATCACATCCGCAAAGTTGACTTGCCTGGCAGCCCAACAGATACCAGTGATGGAAGCAGCAAGCAGGCAGTGCCAGCAGTTGTGGTTGGAGCAGGAGGTGAACCCTCAGCAGCGTCACAAGCAGTAGCAGCTGGTTCATCAAAACAGCCGCAGCAACAAGGCCAGCAGCAGCAAGAAGAAGCAGAGGAGCAAGAAGAGCAAGACGAACAGCAGCAGCAGCAGCAGCAGGCTGCAAAGAGTGAAGCGCAAGCACCAGCAGCAGCTGGTGGTGCTGCACAAAGTGCCACCAAACAACCCTCAGATGCTGGCACGGCCGCTGCTGCAGCACCAGCAGCAGCAGCAACACCAGCAGCCAGTGCAGCAGCACCTGCTGGCACTGCAGTCACAGCTGCAGCGGCATCACCTGCAGCCGCTGCAGCTGCATCTCCTGCTGCCAGCAATCAACAGCAGCAGCCAACAAGTCCGGCTGTCGCAGCTGCTGCTGGCAACGCTACTGCCGCCTCTGGGCATTGATGATAGCATGTTCTTGTGGTATTAGTGGGAAAGTCATTAGCAAGGGCTCCTTTGGAGTGCAGCTGTACAATTTCAAGGTGGATGCCAGCACCTGTGCCGTGGCAGCATGCGTGACTGGAGCCGTGCGCTGCGTGTCATGTGGCACCACCCATCAGTGATTTTGTTCAATTTGGGAACCCTGCATTTGAATTTGGCATGGCCAACGGTGCAATCTGGCCGTCACTGCGTTCCAAGCGTGTAACTTACTGTCATATCATGGATCAATCTATAGCAGCTCTGCTGAAAATGTGGGGGCTGGATGCGTGAGTGAATTGTGGTTAGGGTTTGGGAGCGTCTGACCTCGTGGAAGGTTCTGCCAGCAGTTGCGCCTGAAATGGGGCTTGCATTGCCTTTTGTATGCAACAAATTGCTCGATTCTATCATGAGCTCGAGCCTTGGCGGAACATTTCAGCAAAGCAGCCAGCACACAAACACGATCTTGTTGCAGTAGCCAACCCGCTCTTTCTGTCCAGGTGCCACAGTTCGTGCGATTTACGCTACACTGAACAACTTTAAACCTCAACTTGGTGCTGATGAAAACGTCGCTGAGCCACACCCGTTCAAAGCAGGCTGCACCAGCAGCTCTGCGGTCCAGACAACGAGCTGTAGTGTGCAGGTCGCAGCTCGGCCTTCTATACACTAGCTGCTCCGGAACAACAGAGAATGCGGCTCAAACCATCTACAGAAGCCTCGGCAAGGCATGCAGCCCACCCATCAACTTGCAGCACGGACTGCCGAGTTGCTTGCAGCAGTATGAGGCATACATTGTGGGTGCTCCAACTTACAACACAGATGCCAGCTGCCAGAGAACGGGAACTGCTTGGGACGATCTGTTGTACAACGGGACACTGCAGCATCTTGGAATTCAAGTAAGTGATGAGCACGCTAGCTGCTGCAGCTGCCAGGCTTCTCCCTTCTGCAAAGTTGTCCTGCAAACACCCGCCAGAAATACATGCATGTGGTTGTTGCAGGTTCCACACTTTACGTGACCGCTGCTTTTCATCTCATCATCTTGCATAGAGTATGTATGCTTGGCACCACTGTGCCGCCCATGGTGCTGCTTCTGCTGCTTCAGGGCAAGCCATTTGCAGTGTTTGGCTGTGGCGATGCAGTGCGCTTCAAGAACAACTATGCAGACGCTATTGGTGAAGTGAGTGTTGTGTTCACAGCCACCTGACTATAGTTGGTAAACTCAGCAGCATTGTCATCCCAGCACACATCCGACGTTCAGACAAAATCTGCAGACAGTCGTGGGCATGCAACACAAGGTATGCCAACTGCACAATGACACACTGCCTACAGTGTCAAAGAACGATTTAGAAGGATCCTGAACACCATATAAATGGAAGCTGCACACCTTCAATGCAAAGCTGGACCAGAAGGGACCCTACAGTGTGCGCAGCTCAATCCTTTAATTGCACCCTGAGACTGCCTCCTATCCTACCCTCGTGAGCCCGGCTCAGGCTGACACCAATCTGCTGTCTCTTGCTGTTGCCGCTGCAGCTGCATGATGCATTGGCAGCAGCAGGCGGCTTACCGCTGAGCTCAAGCTACTGCTGCCCATCCACCTACCTAATGAAGCAATCCAAGGCCATACAAGCAGTAGCACCAGGCAGCCGTGAACTCGGCAGCAGCAGCAGCAGCAGTCAGTTTGTTGGGTTGCCGTTGGATTATGTCAACCAGCCTGATCTGTCAGATGCTCGCATTGCCAGCTGGTGCCAGCAGCTGCTGCAGCAGTTGCATGAGGAGTACGCAGGTATGTGGCACGCACTGGCAGGGTATGTGCATTATTGGTCTTTAGAGCAAGATGTAGTCATACCTGTCATCTGCACTGTAGCGGTCAGTCTCCCAGCTGCTGCAGACGACATCGTACGGCCTATAGGCCGCTGTAATGCACAGCAGCTCTTATAGCAGCAGCTGTGTCAAGTGAGTGCCACACGTGGATCATGACAACGCCAGCATGACTGCGAGGCATCACAGCAGGCCTGTGTGCTGCGTGCTTCAAGCGCAACATTTGCAACTTTGTTACAGTTGTGTCAAGTCTCCTGAGTTACATCTGCCGCCTTGCCGTGCGTGATTGTGCTTGGCTGCAGGTGCCTTTCTGCCTGCTGCTGTCAGCATGCAGCAGCAGGAACAGCAGCAGCAGCAGCAGCGGCAGCAGCAGCAGGATCAGCAAGATCCACAGCAGCAGCTGGCTATAGGCGATTGGCCAGCAGACTGGCCTCGCCAGGGCCTGTTTCGAGCCGAATTCCCCAAGGGCTTTAGGTTTGTGGATCGCTGGTACCAACTGGGAGACAGGTGGTACCGCTTTCATGACGACGGCTTTCAAGTCAGGGCAGGCTTCAGGGAGCATGAGGTGTACGCGTACGCGTACAAGGATCTCTTGAGTGTAGAGGTGCGGCAGCTGCAGAGACGGGGATCTGAGATGAGCATCAGCGGCAGCAGCAGCAGCAGCAGTCAGATGTCAGAGCAGGAAGTATGGGTGGAGGTACGGCAGAACAGCACAGTCAGCAGCAGCAGCAGCAGCGCTGGTAGCAAGATGCTGGTATTGAAAGGTGTGGAGAGTTGGGGGAGCAGCAACATCATTGCAGAATTCCTGCAGGTGCAGATGCAACGCAGCAGGAGCTCACACTGCGTTGTGTCAGCGCCAACATTGGCTTGACCGGCAGCCTTGATAGTGTCAGGCGCTGCCAAATCCTTGTGTGTTGGTCTGGAAAGCAGTGTGCCTATATATCTTGAATGGCACCACGTCTGTTTGCTTGCCTACTAACTTAGTAGTGGGCCACAACCTGTGAATCCTGAACAGTTCAGGTGTCAATGATTGAGCAGCCTGAGGCTGCTTTGTGGTTGCCAGCTGGTTGGCAGTACCTGCATGGCAGGCTGCTTTGTGGTTGGCACTGCCAACCAGGGCCCGGTGACGTCAAACTTTGACTCAACGTCAAACTTTGACTCAGTCACCGGGTGACACAAGAGCACGCTCCATCAGTCATCCGTTTGCGCAGTGGCGTCATGACGATCAGCATGATGTTGAGGCGGCTTTATGTTTGCTAGCGTTCCTAACTTAGGAACTACTAGTAGCAGTAGTAGTTACTGATGCTGCTGTAAAGGGTTTGCGGTACTGGAAAAACTGTAGTAGCCAGCAGCTGAAGAAGTCTGCATCTGCCGACGCATGGCTTAGCACGGTGAATCTGTCAGTCAAAGTTTAATAATAATAATCATTCTGATAAGCCCTACCTTTCGGCATCGGCACCGCGCCTCACCCTCTGGGGAGGCGGAAATTGAACGACTATTATTCTCTCTACTGGTGTAAGGTAGACCACCCAGACCCTTACACCCCTACTAGGCAGCATGTGGGAATCGCCCCATACGGTGGACTGCATACCTAGCAGGGCCGGTGTGTATATAGCCAGCAATCGACGGAGTCCTGCGGAGAGTCGCGAGGACATTAGCAGCATCCTTCCTTCGGCTTTCGCCGACTGTATCCCTGAGTCCAGGGACATACTGCTTAGGCTCAGAATCGAACCTGTCAGTCAAAGTTTGTAATCAGGTTGGTGTCTGGTTACCATAACCCTTCAGTGCAATGTCACTGGCTTGCAAACCAACTGGACTCCAGGGAGTCCCTGCCAAAGGGTCCGCCCAAAGCCAGCATGACACACTTCCAGTGCCGCTAAATTCCTTCCTCTGCCGACAAGGCGGCACAGACCGGCCAATTCAAAAAGGTCATCATATACATCAGCAGATGGTACAGCGAGAAACTATGCGAAGAGCACGGGCATGGGAACTGCAAAAGCATCACGCAACCAAGATACGGGGCAGATGAAAGACCCCATGTGTGGATCCGCTGGCACAAAATGGGAAGCAATGATCCGCATAGGAACCTACGAAATGCAGGTAGCACTACTGGCAGCCGCTGCCAGCAAGGGCTGCTGCAAGCACCCGCAGCTTAGCACACAGCAAGAAAAGACAAGGGGCCCTGGTATGGCCAGGAGGCTGGAAGAACGGCACAATGACAAACCGCTGAAGTGGCAAAGTGTACAGAGAGACCACCAGCCAACACACCGTGCATGTGCAGCAGCTGCATGACATCACCATGCGGTTCACTCAGCAGCTGCTGCCGTGTGGCTTCCATACAATTCCAGCCAGCAAAAAGAACTGCACACAGTTGCCAACTAAATGCTGAAGCCAGCATTCGAAAACCTAGAAACAGTGCGAGGACACTGCATCATCCAGCACACAGCCGCACCAGCTGTGGCATGGCTGCTGGAAAGCTCCCACTAACACTAGCTCGCACTGCAGAGTTGCTGCCTGCCTTTGTTCCTACTACATGGCTGCAGCAATCGCACCTGCCCTGCCAGCCTATCCAAATACAAGTGCCTGCTCAGCACTTTTAAAAAGTTAAGTGTGATGTGCCACCGCACGGTAGCACCATATTACCGATACCTGATAGGATGCGGTGTTTGCCTGGCAAAGTTGTTGCACCTTGCCCAGATGCACCACACATTCATCAGCAAGCCAACACCCTCATCAATCAACAATCTCTGCTCTTCTCTGGACCACCAAACAGTATGCTTCACGCGACCACACAGCGACCAATCACGCACACGTTGCATACCTCGCACACAAGAGAGCAAGCATGTTCAGAAGATTGGGGCTGACTGTGCATAACATAGGACTGACTGGTGTCCGTGCCATCAAAGCAGCAGCACCTTTAGTTGCACAGCACACCGCTCACAGATCAAGACCAAGGCACAAGCACATACTAAGGCACATGCCCAGACCAAGGCACAAGCCTAACCCACCCTTGCCAACAACACACCTCTACAACAACACGCAATACCTTGATGGTCAGCAACTGCAGACCAGCTGCTCAACACCAGAGCAGCTGCTGAGCAGCAGTCATGACCACAATTGTTGACCGGCATGACAGAACAAGCATCAATGCAGTCACAAATCGCAAGGCAGGCTGCTGCAGCCCACTGCACAAGCACACGGGCAGGTGCAGCCTACAAAGGAACTACGATTTCAACCCGATACGCGCACAACCACCACACAAGCACACCAAGAGCCTGTTGCAAAGCAAAGCATGCAAGTGTGACAGGCTGCGCCAGGGGGTTACTTTGTGAAGCAGCCCTTTGCGTTTCATTGTCTCTCAAGCACTGAAGAGAGCATGACACTCAATCAGAACTGCCATATGCACGGCATACTCAAACAGACGCACTTCACTGAGCAGCACACTACACAGCACAATGAGCAGCACAAAGAAAAGCACACGCTCAGTCGGTCGACATGCTGTATGCTGAAACAACAAGAGCAGGCAGTATGGTCTTCTCCACTCTATATCTCTGGGCAGCAGCTCCCACTGCTGCAGCCTGCAAGCTGGCAGGTCCTTTGAAAAGCAACAACCGACACAACGACAAACAGCAACTGCTGACAATAAGGAGAACCAGTGCATGCCTGGCAGACGCCCAATGTTCAGGGATCGCCAAGTAACACGCGCTGAAACCCTAAACCAACGAAACCTCACGGACAAACCAAACCACCAGCAGCTTGTGTCATACCACTAGCTAAGCTGCGGTGAAAACAAGCATTGTTCACCACACCTGACGCGGTTTGTGGTTCCAACACCATATGGTACAACAGGCAATACCCCATGCAGAACCCTATGGTGACGTGAAACAACCACACGTCACCAAGCACGGGACCCTCCTACAGTGCTGTGCATATGATACCCTACAAAACCACCCTCTGAAGCGCTTGCAGCGCAAGCACACGGCCAGACCTTTGAATCACCCTCTTCTGCACATGACACAAAGAGGCAAGACCCTTGACTCTTGTACATGTGCGCTGTTAAGACTAACACAATAACGCGGTGCAGCATGCATCTACTGCCGCACGCAGCGTGCCATCGCTAATGTGTTGTCACCCTCCCAATCACCAAACAGCTCAACACCCCCCTCCCAAACTAGGTTGACTCGACCTCCTCTGCATGCGCACGTTCTCAGACCTTCCCTCCCAAACACTAAACAAGAACCACACAACACCTGCCAATCCAGCACTGCTGCACCTACACCATGCAGCGGCAGCAGTACACCACAACACCAGCAAACAGTTTGTCACAACTATGACATACACACCCTGCAAACAGCACAAGACTTTCACGCCGCCACCCCTGCCCTCAGTCCTGCTGCTGGTACACCGTAACAGGCACCAGCGCCCGCTCAGGAGGCACCAAAAAGTAGTCACCGCCACCAGCAGCAGCGCCCTCGCTGATGTACCCCCTGCCGCTGCCGCTGCGCTCACTCCAGCGCTGCGTGCGCTTGCGGCGGCCCACTTTGAGGTCTGCGCCGGTGCCTTCGACGGCCTCTGCTGCCTTGTTGATCGCGCTCTTGAAGAACTGCGCGAAGAAGCCGAGGTGGTCCTGCAGCAGCTGCTCCGCGGCTTGCCTGCACGCATTAAACATGCATGGGACAGCAGTTGTCAGGGCAATATAAAGGTTGAGACAAAAGTAAACGCAATACCGTTTTTGCCGTCAAAGTCTCAGTGTTACTTCAAAGAGCTCGGTGTTTTGTATCGATAATACATATGTCAGGGCAATTTGTGCTAGCCGTTCCAATGGCATAGTGGTAGCGTGTTGGCGTGTGATCCCTGTGAACGCACGTTCAATTCCTGCTGCTCTCATACAGTAAAACTCACGCGCGCGCCTTAGCCTTAGCCTTAGCCGTCAGCCGCAGCCGCAGCAGTAAATCAAGAGCCCTTTCCTTTTGCTGCAGTGCCATGCCTGCAGTTTTGACTGCATGTCCCTGGTGTGTGTGGGGGGCTGATGCTTGTGTTCTGCTGTGGTTTTGCTGTGCTGGTGCCTGTGCTGTTTGCTGTGCTGTTGCTTTTGGGCTGGCATCTGCTGCTTGAGGGTGTTGTAGGCACAGCAGTGCATGCAGGGCAGAAGTACATCATTCATAGGTTCCAGGATGGGGCTGCTCAGGATAGTTGGCAAGCTGCCTGCTCTTGCAGTTGCTGTGTGTCTTTTGCATGCAAAAAGATACATTTTCAGGCCATCTTCATGCTGCTGGTGATGGCAGTTTCTATGATGTGCTGGCCATGATGGAGGGAACAGTTTCAGCTGTGCAGCCAGGATCTCGAAGTAGACATGCATGACATTGCTGCCCTGGCTGGGATTCAGATTTAGTGATTGTTTGATGTGTTTGCTGTTCCAGTCTTGCTGTGAAACACCCAAATTTACCATTACTTTTGTCTCAACCTTTAATGCGTGAGACCAACAGCCGGCGCAGACGTAGTCCTGCAGCAGCTGCTCCGCGGCTTGCCTGCACGCATACAACGTGCACGGGACGGCAGCAAATCATTCAATATCTTGCACCAACAGCCGGAGGATATTGGGGTGATCCTGCAGCAGCTGCTCCGGCGCTTGCCTGCATGCATACAACACAACACAGCAGCAAGCACCATTTCAGCGTGGTGCATTGATGCAACTGTGTTGATTGCAGATTGAAACAACCGTGCAGAGAAGCCGAGGTGGTCCTGCAGCAGCTGCTCGGCGGCCTGCCTGCAAGCATACAACACATGCGGGACGGCAGCCAACAGTGTCAACAGCTCAACCGACACCAATCGCCGGCGTTTCCTAAAAAGCGAGCCATGCGCCCGCTTAGCACTCGTCTGCACCTCTTCCTTCCTGTTTTGCGGCATATTGTGGTTGATGGTGGGTATGTTGGACGTCACGAAGAGTGATATCAAGCGTCCAACCTACCCTCCACCAACCACAATACACAAGGCGCACAAGAATGTGCACTGCTGTCTGCCCCAGTCAGCCTCAGCAGGACGCAGCCCACCATACATGATACTAGCTATCAGATGAGGTGATAACACAACGAAACAGCTCAGCTCAGCCCACCTGCGCGCCTCCTCCTGGGCGGGGCTGTAGGCGCGCTTGGCTCGCATCTGCGCCTCCTCCTTCCTCTTTCTCTCTTTCATGAAGCTCATCGTCGCATCAAACACGTCAGCAACTTGGCCCTGGCCTGCCATCATGACGCCAACGTTCACGCGCTCCACGCGGTTCTGCATCACGTACTCGAGCGCTGGCAGGTCGTCTTTTTTGACCCAGTGGATGCAGTTGACGGGGCAGGAGTCTGCAGGAGGTGGAAGCAAAGGACATGGCAAAGCGGAGGCGGATAACATACTCGGTGCTTTTGTATTCATGATAAGCTGGCAGCAGCAAGAGCAGCAGAAGTGTGATACAGACAGCATCCTCAACACAAGTGCAGCATGCAGAGGACACACAGCAAGATCCTTTCCCGTTCAAAGAAGAGTTCACAAACAAACAGCACATTTGCTTGATGTTGTCAAAGTCATGGCCGTGCATATGCGGCATGCCACACAGAACCGTAGGTTTTTGAACTGACTGAGCTGCACAACCAAATGCACCACTGCCACCCTAGGCCTTTCAGCTAAATGTGTTCTCTTTCAGATGCAAAAGCATCAGATTTCACCTATTCAAACTTTAAAAGATACATCATCAGGCCTAGGGTTCTCGCAAACACCTTGCGCAGGCACAATAACCTGCTGCAGCACACAAACGATCAGCATAAGACAATGTGCAAGGCGCATAACACACACAGAAAAGTCAAGTAACACAACTGCGCAGGCAGAGCAGCTTACCTATGGCCGACTGCAGCTCATCTTCGTTGTTGAGCCACTGCGCGTACACCCTGCTCCTGCCATGATCAGGCTCAATTCTGCAAGCAGCAACAGCAGACACGGGAATCCAATTCAGCACAGAGCTTTACGCGGAGTACCTGAACGTACACTACAGGTTATGTGTGCAATGAGCACTAGATAGCATCTGACAGCTGCCCACGAAACAACGTGCAGCGTGCACCTCACCATAACTGCTCAGCCCGCCTTAACCTTGCCTGCCTTCTTCTTGCTTTGGCGCAGCTTCGAAGCAGCCACCTCCTCCACTGCATGGGCGTGTTCAACCTTTTACAGCCAGCGGCCAGATGGTCCTGCACTCGACACATCAACGCCGAGTACAGAGCCATCCGGTCACTGGCTGCAAAGGGCGCATACACCGAGGCAGTGGAGGTAGTGCTGCGTTACTATGGTACCAAACAACACTCATCGCATGCAACACATCATCAACTGCCTCACCTGAAGCAGCCAGGCGCGTGCCAGACGCACTGCTTGCAGCCGATGCAGGTGTTCTCGTCCACAAACACCGCGCGGTCCTCTGCTGGGTCTTCGTGCCGTGACATGTTGGGGTTGAGCGTGGGCATCCACTTGCTCAGCGGCTCGCCTGCAAGCACAACGAAGTACCAACCGGGACAACCGGATACAAAGTGTTGGCATTGTGTATGAATTAAGGAGTGCACTCTGGGCAAAGGTCAGATGCCAGCGCCGCAACAAACTGCGCCTGGAGGCGCCCACCATGAAATTATCGGTTGTGCCAGATGCACACATGCAACCCGCCAGCTGCTGGGGCATCTGGCCAACTTGCATGACAGCAGCACGAGCATTGCTGCTGCAGGCAGCCCTGCCCCCTGCCCACTGACACACCTTGCAGCTGTTACATGAATTCAAGGTGTGTTACATGACATGTTACTTCGTGCATGACATGCCACTCTTGCAGTTTGCCACCTACCTGTGTAGTCATCCTCTTCATCCGCTAGGGCAGTCTCCAGGCGTGCGTTGTAGGCTTGGCGAGCACCCTCGTCGCTTAGCACCTGCACACGACACATCAGCAACGTGCACAGCCCCAAGTTATGCGGCAGCTTTCAGCTGGATGCATATGCACGAAGCAGCACCTAGATCATCACACAGGCGGCGCCCAACGCTTGTGAGGCAGAACTCTAGTCAAACTGTTTGCTGCTCCAGGCCCAATACAGCATATGCACAGCGCACGAGAACATTCTGATTTTTTGTTCATAAACAATGCAGTGTGTCAGCACAAAGGCGCACCTCGTACGTGCTCCACACCCAGTACAGCATATGCACAGCGCACGATAACATACTCCACCAGCAACATCAATGCAGTGTGTCTGTCAGCACACAGGCGCACCAGCAAATATATAGAGGCAATGCAGCGTGTCTGCACACGGGCGCACCTCGTACGCCTCGTTGAGCAGGATGCAGATGTTGTGGCCCTTGTCTCCCAGGTAGTCCGGGTGGCACTCCTTGGCCATGGACCTGTAGGCGCGCTTGATCTCCTCTGCAGTGGCATCATCATCAACCTGCAAAAAATTGACGATGCAGCACACGATGCGGAGTTCGTAACCATCTATACAAAGCTGGTAAGAAAGAAAAGCTTTGTCTATCATCCTGCGGGCATGCTTGATCTCCTCTGCAGTGTCATCGTCATCAACCTGCAACAAATTAGCGAAAAAGCATGCAGCAGAACAGTGCGGAGTTCGCAACCATCTATACAAAGCTGGTAGGAAAGAAAAGCTTTGTCTATCATCCTGTAGGCGCGCTCAATCTCCTCTGCAGTGGCATCATCATCAACCTGCAAGAAATGGCGATACAGCATGCAGCACAACGGTGCGGAGTTGGTGGCTCCCTCGATGCATAGCTGGTAAGAAAGCAAAGCTTTAACTATCGCACTGCAGGCACGCTTTATTCCACCAGCGGAAGGCTGCCATCCATCACCAAGACACATGACACAAGACGAGGCCAAAGAGCAGTTGAATCAGTGCTGGTTTGACTGACAAAGCTGCTGGGTTGGACTTGCACGCTTGATTTCGTCACTGAAGTTGCGTCAGCAGCCACCAGCCACGCATAAGCGCCAAAAGCAGAGAATAACGCATGCCGTACGCCTGTGGCGTTGCTGCACCTGAAGGAATGCCTGCAGGCTGCTCTGCTGCTCTGCTGCAGTGCCGACACCAGCTGCTTGCAGGAGACTGTGCCACAGCCATCTGACACAGCAGGAACTGCTGTGTGATCTGAAAACATAGAAACGTAAAACAAAGAGCATAACATATGACAACTTGGACGGTAAACTTGCTGCTCACCCCCAAGACCTCATAGTAGTCTACAAGACCGTTTGCCAGCATGACCTTGGGACCTGCTGCATTTGCTGTTGCAGCACACTCGCAGCGCCGCTGGCGCTTGGCTGCACAGGAGAAAGGATCAAAACAGCATTATCAGTGGCTTGCAATGAATGCACATGCTGCGGTTGCGGTTGGTCCCTGTGTAGCAGCTAGCATACTGTCATGCTGTCATGGCGCTCTCAACACAGTTGCAGGCCAGCTGCAGGGTGCTGTGATGCTTACCATTGCTTACGGCTACAGGGATCCGCGGCTGCAGGCTGTGCAAGAGTCTGCGGGGCTGAGCTGGCAGCTGTGCAGCTCGAGGATGCGTTGCTGTTGGGAGCAAGCTGAGGAGGCTGAACGCCATGGTGCCACGTCCCGTCTTCCAGTAAGCGTTGAAACACAAGTCTTATGCAAGGGCGATCAAGGACTCAGCGCACAGTCTCTTCTAGCTGATGCACCAACACGATATGTTGCTCCTCGCAGATGCACAGACCCCGCACGTCTGCTACAACCAACAAAGGCTGAACTTGTATCAACTCAGCGCAGCTACAATAGAGGGCAGAACAGTGCGTGTCAAGGTCGCGCACTTCGTAAGCAACACATTCGCTCGACGCACGCTGCTGAGTGAGGAAGGCTAGCAGTTCGACTCTGCGGCTCTCCGCACCACAGCATTCCGTGACATCACTGGCCAACCCTAGACGCCGATCGCGTCAGATCTCGCAACGGTGTGTTACTTGACCTGATGCATGCTTCCAAAGCATTAAGCAGCGGTCAGTATACTTTGTTATCGTACATTCAGCGTTTATATGCGTACTAGACACATGGTGGAGTGCAACAGCGGTCGGTGCTGCTGCTTCCCCCTGGTGACAGGTCCGACGAAACGACCATATCAGACAGGCACAGCCACATACATTGTTATCATATTAAAAAGCTGTGTTTGTTACATGAGAAGGTGGCATCTGCGTACACCAACAAGGATGAACGCAACATAAGATAACCTGGCTGCCAGCCTTTGAAATGCAGGCGAAGCTCACATCCCATGCTGGCGCAACACTGCTGGAAGCCACACTGTGACAAGACAACAGTTGAGAGATATTTGAAACGACTGACATACAATGATACGATCAACGGGCTGTGAGACGAGCAACAGAAGACACGCTCAACAAGCCCATGTACACCAAGCCCCAATGCACAGCCCTCGGTATACGTAGCCGCACAGGTGTAATGTTGACATCCACCATCAGCAGCATGTTTGTTGAAGCAGACGCATATTTCAAGCATGCGTCTACATTGATCCTATCTAAATCTGCCCCGTCTGCTCCGTGTAACATGCATGGCAGTCCAGGAAACATGCACATGCACGGCATTACCGCCGGAGAGCACCAGGCGCTGCAGTCCTACTTCAAACCTAAACATCTGCCCTGATAACAGAGGGCTACTCTGCAAATCCTATCCACAGCCATACGCGGCTGCAGACAGTTGCACAGCCTGGCGATGCATTTATGTACATGCACGGTTGCTTGCTTGCTGAAATACGGGTACCAACAAGGACCTATGTCATGTCATGCGCACCCAAGAGCATGTCAAACCCATACAGGCAAACAAACCCACAGATCATCACCCTCACTGCTTGGCAGCAGCACGGCCTAACTCACAGCTGTGCTCGCTGCAGCCCTTAGAGCAATGTGCACAGCAGCTGCGCAGCTGCTGGAACAATGCAGAGTTCATGGGAATCAATGCAGCTAGGTGCTATTCACTGTTACCAGTGCTGCATTTACTTCCTGACCCGTACAGCATGGCTGAGACAGCTACAGCTACCCGTATATGTGTCTATCCACTGTGCGTGTGCCGGGTGCACACAGCTGTCAGACCAGCCAACCACACAGAGCTGCACAACAAACAATACAAGCCCGGGGCCCCAATCTGAACATGCAAGATGATACAAAGGCTTGCTATCCATCCATGAACCTATGATCTCCACTGCTTCTACAACTGCACCTGCAACACACCTGTAACACAGACAGACATCTGTCTGCAGCTGCCTGGCAACAAGACACAGTGCCAACACCCACGCACGCACTGTGCATCGCTAGAAGCCAACCCTGCCTTGTATCCTCACGTACAGCACCCGCATCATGTGTTGAGTCGGGTGGTGTAGCTGGCTGCTGCGCCTGAACATGTATATGCGGACAATGCCACGCACTGATACTACAGAACTGCGCAATGATGTGCTCCTGTCTGCTGCACACTGTGCAGGCAACGCCCCTACTGCACACTAGATTCAAAGGCTGCCCAACATGCAGCCACAGCTACCATTCAATCCTGGAATGAACAGCCAATACGAAACAATAGAGGCCCCACTTTGGCGCAGCCAGACATGCTTACACGACTCAGCACAGCTACTGCAATGGAACTCATAGCCCAGGACCTAGTCTGCACGCAATGGTGTGCACGTGCTGCTGAACAAAAACGGCACCTATTACCCACGACAGCAAGGTAGCTGGTGCTAGAGCCCACACAGCAACCCAGCTACACATTCAGTGACCCAGGCCCAGCTGGCTCTAGAATTACCCGAAGTGCTTCACGACTGTCTTGATCAGCCTTCACTCTATAATGCAGGGAGCGAACACATGCCCTGACACGCGCATTGTGCTGCTGTTTCGAAACAAGCAGACAGACTGTGCACTATCTTAGGGTGGGTGCTGAGGCTATGGCCGAAAAGAGAGAGTGCTGTATCGCTTACATAGAGCAGGATTGGACAGCCAATGCTGCACTTTGTAAGCGATACAGCACTCTCTCTTCAGCCATAGCCTCAGCACCCATCCTAAGTGAGTGCAAGACACACGACAGCGCGCCTGGCTCAGGTATGCACAGAAACAGCTCCTGACGTGCCACACCCGGCCGATGCTGCGCCAGTGCATGCGGCAACAGCAGCGCAGCAATGGATGTATGCACTTGCAGCGTGATGGTGGCTTGCTGCTGGCAGGCGCGCAAACGTGCAGGGATGCGCTGATGGTGAACGTCACGATGCTACAGCTGCCTCAACCAGCTGGAACGGCGCACGGCTTGATGCCGCCTGCGCACACCATTGCAAACCCACCAGTCAACTGCTGCTGCTGTGGACAGATCCAGGCGCCAGAGCACGGCACAGCATCTATGCAAAACCGCGAGTAGACACGCAGAATAACGCACTTTGCTCTACACAAACAATTGACACTGCTCAGGTGCGCCACATAACACCAGCCAGCCACACAGCTGCAAAGCTTCATAACACGGCAGCCGGCAACGGGCCAACACAGCTCGCCAGCAAGCACACACGCCAGCTCCTGCGTCTGCTAGCTGCTGCGCAGCAGCTTCGTAATGCACATCACGGCTGCCTCAGTGTGCGCTGCCACGCGTGGGATGCTGAACATGCCAGCATCCATGCCCAGCACGCTGATATGCAGCGCAGCTGTGCACGCATGCTCGTTCGCAAGCACCTCCGGCCGCTCCAGGAACTGCTGAATGCGCATCACAGTCTGGTGCATGCTGTCCGTAAGCTTTAGAAGCTCCTGCATGCTGTCCATCAGCGCACGTTCAGACTTGGCAAGCGCCAATGCACGCTCAGTGTGACCCCCCTGCACCGCACCGCTGCCCGCAGCAGCGCCTGCGCCGCCGCCACCCGCATGCTCACCACCAACTGGCAGCTGCACGCGGTCCTGATTGCTGGCGTTGCTGTCGTCAGGGCTCCGCTTGTTGAACTGCTGCTGCTGCTGCTGTGCTCCACCTGCCCCTGCAGGAGACCAGCTGCTGCCACTGGGGCTGGGCGGCTTGCCAGCACCAGCTGCTGCTGTCGGCCGCTGCGCCTGCAGCCGTGCAGCCTGCTGCTGTGCTGCCATAGCCTGCTGCTGCTGCTGAGGAGCTGCTACTGCCGGCCGCACACTGCTGCCAGCCGCACTGCTGCTGCCGCTGCCGTAGCTCGCACCGTTGGACTTCAGCAGGCGGATGTGTGCCTCGAGCTGCTTGCGCTGGTTGTGCAAGTTGCGCAGCTGGCTGATTGCAGTGATCCTCTCCAGCAGCATGCGCAGCGCTAGCTTCGCCATATCCGGCCCCTTGCAGCAGTTGCACGCGTTCATGCCGTTCACGCTCAGGTTGCCTGTCTGGCGCAGGAAGGGCCCTGCGGGGTGCGTGCCTGCGCTGAGGTTGTACAGCAGCTGCTGCAGCTTGTCCACTGGCTGGTTCGCTGCGCGCAGCTTGTTCAGCAGCCGCAGCAGCGTGTCCCAATACATCAGGAACTCAACGCTGCTGAGCGCATAGAAGCTGAGCCCAAACACGTCCCAGCCACCCAAGCTGCGCTGGCGCCTGTCGCCCTGGTGCTTCAGCTGCTTGGCCTTGTCTAATATGCTCTGCAGGAAGGCCTGTGCCTCCTCCTGCGTGCGCACAGGCCTGTCCTCAGGTGGCAGCACTCGCTGCCGCACCTCAGGAACAGCCGACAGCATCGTCAGCGCACGCGCAGCAGGCGTCATTGCACCAGGCGCAAGCTCTAGCAGCCGCCCAGTGCTTCGCCCGACTGCCCCTGCTGTGCTGCTGCTGCCGCCAGCGCCAGCTGGGGCTGCTGCAGGCACCGCAGCTGCAGCTGCCGGCATGCTGACAGCAGGCTGGTCTAGGCCCCGCGGCAAGCTGCACTGCGACCTGTCGCGCGAGACTGCTGTCTGCTCCGGCTGCTTGATGGGCAGCTGTGCCTGCAGGTCTGGCGCTGCCGGGGACTCATGCTCCTGCTGCTGCTGTTGCTGCTGCTGGCCCCCTGCCGCTGCAGGCTGCTCAGCGGTACTTGGCAGCAGCTGCTGCTGTAGCTGCTGGGGTGCAGGCATATGCTGCTGGTGTGATGTTTCAGAAGGCGGTGACTCTACACTGTCTGGCTTGAGATCTGCCGCTGCTGCTGCTGGCGCTGCAGGCTCGCTGACTGCAGCAGCCACAGCTGGCTGCTCCGCTGCGACCTGAGATGCTGCAGCACATGCTGCTGCATCGCTTGCCACCAGTGGCTTTTGCTGTTCCTGCTTGACCACCTGCTGCTGCTTCTGCTTGCGCTGAGGCAGCGACTTCTGCTGCTGCTTGCGCCCTGACTGCTGCTGCTGCTGTTGCAAATCCTTGAGCTCTGCCTGTGGTTCCCGCTTTGCTTCCTGCCGTTGGGGCAACTGTTGCTGCATTCGTGACTCCTGCTGCTGCTTGGCAGCACCTGCCGGCTCTGCTGCTGCTGCTCCTGCAGCTGCAGGAGCGGGCTCTGCTGTGGCAGCAGCAGACGCATGTGCCTCAGCAGGAGCATCAACATCCATGGCCTCCACAGCTGCAGGCTGAGCTGCTGCTGGCGCTGTAGAACGCGCGTAGTCTGCCACTGCTGGCGTCCATGGCTCTGGTGCTGGTGGTGCAGGTGCAGGCGACGCCAGCTGTGATGACGACCGCTGCAACCTAGAGGGCTGCGGGCCCCCTGTAGTTGCAGCAGTCTTGCTGCTGCTGCGTGCAGGCACATGTGCGCCTGCTGCTGTTCCTGCAGCCTGTGGCTGGCTGACCACAGAGGGCGATGCAGGTGCAGCTGTTGCCTCACCCAACATGCTGTGTATGCTGGTTGATAGCTGAGCTGCACCCCTTGGCGCCCGCTGGTGGTTGCTGCGCTGCCGTTTCAGGTTGCCCCATGCTAGATGCTGCAGGTCCTGTGCTTCTGCTGCTGCGCCGTCTCCTGCGTGTTCCTGCGGATCAGGTGCTCGCCGCTTGCGCACACGGCGCTGCGCTGGCTGCTGCCCCTCCTGCAGAGGCTGCAGCACTTGCTGCTCCTGCAGTTGCACCTGCTGCTGCTGCTGCTCTGGGTGTGTACTGAAACCATTGCCCTGCAAGCCACGAATGTCCCACAAGCAACGCGGATCGAGGTCAGCCAGTGCTGTATGATCTGAACTCTGCTGCATGCTGTCGAAGCAAACTGTGTGCCCAATGATGGATGCCTGCAGGCGCAACTGCTCCACCTACAACTGACCCTTCCTGCCATGCCTTGTAACACCGTTGATATCAAAAAAGAAGCAGAAGGAACAAAACGCCAAAGCAGCCGCACCTGCTGCTCCTGTGAAGGGTGGTGCTCCCCCCAAGGTGCCAACTGCTCAACTGGTGATGGCTCTCTCCAGGGCGACAGCAGCACTGCTCCAGGCAGCCCCCGCAGCCCTTGCTGGCAGAATACCTCAACTGCAGGAACACAAAAACCGTATCCCCAGCAGCAGGCATGAGCAACATGCAACAGCTGCAGTGTATGAGCAGCAGCTGCAGTACAACCAACTTCAGCTGCTGCAAACAGCGGGCGCATGCTGACTGCAGATGTTGGAAGCTGTCTGACCATACAGGAGTCGCTGCAAATCTCAAAGTGCAGCTGAGCAAGCCGTGTCCAGCATAACTGCTGTATTTGTGCCACACAGCGGCATCATTGCTTTTGTGATGCTGCCTTTCTCGCACCTGCTGCATGCAGGTCTGCCAGCTGGTCGCCAATCACAGCAGGGAAGCCATTTGGAAGACCTGCAGGAGGACATCAGAGGTTGAGTACCAGGTTCCTGCAGTCCATGTTGCTGCACTGCTGCTCAACGCAGCATCTTACAGCAGTGAAAGGTACCTACCTGTGCTGACTTGCTGCTGCTGAGCCTTCTGCTTGGCTCCAAGCACCGACAGTCCTTTGATTTTTATCTTCAGCTTAGCCGGACCAGCACCAATGGAAGCTGGAGCAGCGGCCATGCTGCTAGCCAGCGACCTCCTCGCCCCTGCAAGTCCGGGTAGCGCCAGCCAAAACAAGATGCTGCTGACATCGGCTTGAGCAACAGCGTGTATCACACTCTACAGCTAACTTCCGCTGATGTCCCAGCTAAGCTGTTCCTGCTTTTTCCTGCTCAAGCCGAGTCTCACCTGCCCCCAAGCGCTGCTAGTACAACATTGCACAGATGAAGCAGAATTCAATTGTTGTCATTTACTTCGATATCAACAACTCCGGTGTTGCCCAACGTCGCCCAAGCTGCCCCAACTTGGCGATTGGGTGCAACCAAAACAGCAGGTCTGCGGTGTATTTGTAAAGCTACAGTCTTCAGAACATACGCAATGGTCTGAAGCGTGCCTAGTAAGCCGGGCTTAGGAGCTTGGCGAGAAGAACATGCCATGCGCAGGCTACAGCTGCTTCAAGAACGCTTTTGGTTACAGATCTGAGCATATGCTGCTAGAATAAGCTTGAAGTGCCGGACAGAAGGTCCTAGTTGCAGTCACAACTTACCCGTGGAACCGAACTCTCCCGATGCAGAGCACCTGCCAGAGCGGCCGCTCATATTGTAGGCATAATCAACCCAGTTTGGCTCGATCATCGTTCGGATGAAGTCGGTCACCGGTCAACATCGCTTTGACCGGCCAAGGCCAAGGTTGGTACTCATAGATGATAAGCACGCATCACAGCCCCATTTGTGCTTCTTACGGGGTATATAGTCGAGATTAAACTTTCACCTGATGCTATACAGCTCTTTGCGCCCAATCAAGCATTCGTGCCTACCAGTTTGTGCTGAACAATCCCGCAGCGCCCTTGATCAGTGTCCGCCCTTGCAACGCTACAACTTTCTACCCACTTCGCAACCATGCAGAAGTAGGTCGATCACGCGCTTATGCGATATGGGAGCAACCGTAGCAGCAGCAGTGTTCAGCAACAGCAGCAGCAGTGACTGGCATTGATTGCAAAGACAGCTGCAGGTTGAGGCTTGTCAGCACGATATCCGTCGATCGTTCAGATCACCCCTTAAATCACCTCTTATCAGCTGCAATACATCCGGCAGTCAACTTGCATGCATGCATATAAACATTGACACCTGTCAAGCAGATGCTCAGCACAATGCGGCAGACAGCTACTCACAGCTTCCCCCAGTTTATGCATACCATGAAGTAGTATTCCAACGTCTACTGAACATTTTCTGTCTTCTTTCCTCTGTCTCTCTCGTGTTCTGCCTGCAGGGTCAAGGATACCCTGAAGAAGGTGACCGGCAAGGGCCACGAGCACGAGGTCAGTAAGGCACTCATGTCAGACTTTTGCTGCTGCAGGGACGCAGCTGGCTGCATATCACTCCTGTATGTTATATTCTCTCTCTCTGTATATGCCTGAGTTTACCGTTGACTGGGCCGGCTTGCTCAGTGACAGATACAGTGTCCATCTGTACATGCATGCATGCAGCAGTAACTCGCAGCTTGCTGCTCCCCGTATGTGTCTTGACGTGCATTATGCTGCTGCAGCTATACAAATGCATATAATAGTGAACTGCTTTGCATGTAAGCACCACCTTCAGCCTCCTGCCATTCCTCAGCTGCTGCACACCCACCAGGCATGCCTGTACAGCACCTCAGCTGCACAAATGCACACAAGCTATCCAACGTTGATCATGTGGACTGACACTTATCTGCTCTGCTGTGATCCACCATCTCTCCAACCTTCCAACAGACCGGTTACGCACACACAGGTATGGCTGGTGAGCCCCTGCCCACAGGCCCAGCAGGCTCAGGCGTGGTGGGTACTGACTACACCCACGGCTCTGCTGCAGGCACTGGCTGCGGTGCATCTGACTACAACGTCAACTCTGCTGGCTACACCACTGGTGGTGTGACCGGCACTGAGAGCTTTGGCTCTGACCAGGTGGTGGAGCGCCCCGTGGGTGTGGGCGTTGCTGAGGTGCCTGTGGTGGTGACTGAGCAGCAGAGGGTGCACACTGGTGAGCGCTGCTGCCGCTGCTGCTGCTGCTGCTGCTGCTGTGCTGCTGCTTGTGCAGTCGACTGGAAAGCACTGCCTGTATCCTGCCGCATACACATGGTATGCTACTGCTTACATTGCTGACAACTCCTTCGTGACGAATGCGGACGCACAACCATCTGTCATGTGCCTACCTTGACAAACTTCTTCTGCTGCTGCTGCTGCTGCTGTTCCCACTCATCCTCCCCCAACTGCCACTCTCCCCTCCCCCCGCAGAGCACCACCACGAGCACCACCGCCATGAGGAGGTGTGCGGCACCAAGACCTTCACTGAGGTTGAGGACAGGCCCATCGTCAAGGAGCGCGTGGAGAGGATCCTGGAGCACCAGCCAGTGGAGAAGGAGGTGAGAGTAGTGCTGCTGTTCATTAGAGCGTTGGGGTTGTGTCTTGCTGTTGTCTGACAGTCGAGCAGGGGAGGGAATCCTGGAGCAGTAACCTAGAAATATGTGTGGCCCTCACCTCCCCGAGTACAGGTGTGACAGTAACCACTGCCAACACCCTTTCGCAGGTGAGATGTTGACCTTGACCACAACAGTTGTGTGGGACAGCTGTCAACAACTCACCTTCAAAAGGGTGTTTGTAACCGTTACAGTGGCAATGGCTGGTTGGAACACATTTCAATGGCTGGCTGGAATGGCTGTCAATTTGGCATCGTGGCCCAGCGGCTGCAAAGAGCTGCTGTTATTGAAACATAGTACCGTAGTACGCAACCATGCACACCGACCCACCCCTTCTTGTCCTGCATCAGCGCAAGCACTGACTACCGCCGCTGGTACCTGCCAACTCCATTCTTCTCTGCCCCACCTGCAGTATGTGGTGGAGACCCGGTTCGTGGGTGAGACCGCCATCCCCTCTGCCACCGGCGCCACCGTCATCGACGCCACTGAGCGTGTCGTGGAGCGTGCTGAGCCCGGCCCCGCGTGCCCCACTGGCGTTGGCGCTGCCATGGACAGGGTGATCGACGAGACCCGCCACTACTAAGCAGCTTTGCTGCTGCTGCTGGTGTTGCTGCCGGCAGTGCCTTGTCGGCATGTTGGCGGAGCGAAGGCTCTTACGCTTGTTTAGAAGTTGTGCCGCAGGGTGGGTGGGTTTGTTGTGATGAGACATAACACCCCAGCCAGCCACGTTGGCAGTCTCTTGCTACGAGTACCTATTCTGGTGGTCTCCTGCACAGCTACATGCAGTCATGGTACATGCAGTTTTTGTGACAGGGAGGGCAGCACTGTGAGCTGTGTGGCTGGCATCATCATCATCATCATCATCATCATCATCATCATCATCATCATCATCATCATCATCATCATCATCATCATCATCATCATCATCATCATCATCATCAATGGGTAACATAAGCCATAGCATCAACGCCATCGGCCCCGCGCCCCTCAGGAGCGGAAGAAAGAGGGAGCACTGCTCCATTGTGTTTGCAATTAGTACGCACATCCCAAGCTTGGACAAGATACTCAGCAATGCTCCTAGATATCACTCGGCACACACCCCTACTACCCCAAATATCATCAGAAACAAAACGCAACAACTTAGTGGATGCATCAGTCAACGACAACACATTGCGCAATTTTTCAGCGCCGCCAGCAACATCACGCAAAACAGACCGAATTTCATCATGCATAGTATCCCTCTGAGCAGAAGTAGCGGGACAATCAAACATAAGATGTGACAAAGACTCAACACCTTGACCACAAGCAGGACATGCTGTGTTAGAATCAGCTCTGCTGCCACCATAACGACTGGTACGCTCATGCACGCAAAGACAGCCCATTCGAACACGCATCAGCAACTCAATACCACGAGTTGGCGCACCAGAACACAAAAAGGGCCTAGCCCTTTTAAAACGCATGGTATCAGCATGTGTAGGGTGCACATGCGTGATGTAACGGCTCAAAGTAGAGTGCTGCAGTGATTCACAAACAATTCTGTCTGCATGCAGCTTCCTGACCTGACGGTTGATGTGATGCTTGCACGCATTAGCTCGATCAGCCGCCGCCTCAACATCGACACCATACTTGCAAAGCAAACTCTGCACATACTTATGCCAAGGTGTCACCGCAACAGCACCACTAGGGCGCTTCCACTGAGCTGAAAACACCTGATGTGACAACCGACAGTTCTGCATACGCTGAACCCTAAAGTAATACTCCATCGCCCTCTGATGAAGCCACATGTGCAATGGCTTCACACCCCATTCAGCCAGAACAAGTGAAGTGCAACGGCGGTCCTTGCCACAACGCATTGAGCATTTGATGATGTCAGTCTGCACTTTGTCAATCTGTTGCAGTTGCCTTGCAGTTGACAGAAACCAGACCTCACTGCCATTTAACAATCGGGCAAACGCATGTAAGCAGAATGATACGCTTTACTTCCACGCTGATGAGCCGGCTCTTCCAAACTGGCATGAGCCCACCCTTCACACGATGCACTTTTGCCAACATCTTCTCAAAGTGCGTATTCCAGTTGCAGGCATTGTGGAACCACAGGCCAAGGTAGCAGTACTCTGATACAACAGGCACAGGCACACCATTCCAAACGATGCCAGAATCAGCCAAATGGCTGGGCTGTCTAGCTGGTGAGACATGCATGACAGCAGACTTCAAGCTATTCAGCTTGAACCGCCACTTACAACTGTATTCATAAACTGTTGCAGCCACAGCCTGAACCTCAGCCAGAGATCCGCACACAGCAACAAAGTCATCAGCCTGCATGGCTGCCACAACCTGACCAGCAGGTTCGTCACAAGGGCCCATAAGGGTGATTCCAGGGTGCTTTGCATGCACCTCATGCAGCAGATCATCAATGAAGTACAGGTACAGTGTGGGGGAAATAACATCGCCCTCATGCAAACCAAGGTCACATGTGAAGCTCTCAGTGACATGACCTTCGTGAGACACCACACGGCGTGCACCCTGATACAAGTTGTAGAGTACACGGAACATCTTTCCACGCACACCCTTGTCCCACAGCTTTTGAAAGAGCCCATCAAGCCACACTGTTGGGAAAGCCTTATAGGTGTCAACAAACAGCACATAAGAATCCTTCCCCTCAGCTTTCCTCCCACCCAACACCTCACTGAGCACACTCTGGTGGTCAGCACAGCTGCGCTTGGGACGAAAGCCGTTCTGGCTCTCGTGCAGCAGCGGCGTTCCTGCTGCTGTAGCAGCAGTTACACGCTGCTGCTGCTGCTGCTGTTGCTGCTGACGTGCCTGCTGCTGCTGCTGCTGCTGTTGCTGCTGCTGCTGCTGCTGCTGCTGCTGTTGCTGCTGCCGTTGCTGTGTCGTGCCCTCCGCCACTGACTTGCCTTCTGCAAACTTGATGAGGCGCTGGTTGAGAACGCTGGTGTAAAATTTGTAAAGCACGCTAAGCAGGGTGATACCACGGTAGTTGGTGGGGTCTGTCAGGTCACCCTTCTTGGGCATGTTCACAACTGTACCTGGCACCTGGTGCACCTGCTCAAGCTGCCACATCAGATTGCAGTACTGCAGTAACATATCTGCGGCCGTGCTGCCTCCATACTTGAGTAGCTCATTGACAATGCCCTCCTCAGCCGGGTTGCCGGCCTTGCCAGTGCGCAGCCTCTGCAGGCAGTCGGAAACTTCGGCGGCAGTGATGGGCAGGTCCAGCGGGGTGGCAGGGGAGTTAGCAGAGTCTTGCAAATACTGTTGCACATTGGCTGCAACACAAGACATGTGTGCAGCGTCAAACTGGGGGTTGGAGGAAGCAAATGCTGCATGGCTGCCAACGCGCTCATAATGACACTTGAAAGCATCAGCTTTCTCAGCTGGGGTAGATGCCACATGCCCAGATGGATGCTGCATGACGCTGTAAACTGCCTCGCTGACATGCTTAGGGCACAGACGACGCACAAGCTGCCACATGTCTTTCTCTCCAAGCAGGCTGTCATCATTCATGCGATTTGTGTATGCAGAAGTAATGGCATGCTGGCACTGCTCTTTGTACTGCTTCTCTGCTGCTTTGACCAGCTGTGTAGTAGCCTTCTGCTGCTGTTTGTAAGTAGCCCAATCTGCTACAAGCCCTGAGTTCTTGTAGCGCAGGTAAGCCTGCTTCCTGTCCTCCACAGCATCTGTGAGCTCCTGAGTCCACCATGGGAAGGACTTGCCAACCCAAACCCTCTTGTAGCCAAAACTGGCGTTGACAGCATGACGAAGTGCTGCTAGCATCTGCTCGTGCGCTTGCTGCACTGCACTAGTTGCTGTAGTTGAGCCTGCAGAAGCCTGCTGCTGCAAAGTGGTGACCGTGGCTGTGTAGGCTGCACCAAGCTGCGACAGAGCATCCTGATATGCCTCAAGTTCCGCTGACTGCTCCCCATTCTGCAGCCTGAAATCCTTGGGCTGTGCGTTGAGGCGCAGCACAACCTGTTTTGCAGGGCGGCGTACCACAGGCCTGACAATGCGGGCAAACACAGGCAGGTGGTCAGTAGCACCCACAGTATGCGGCCCAACTGTGGCTGTTGGCCTGGCAGCAGCTTGGCAGGGCATGGCAATGTCAGCAGAGGCAAGGATGTAGTCAATCAAAGAGCCTCGCCTGGTGCCGCCGTGCGACCTGTCACAAGTGATGTGCTGGTGAGGGGAGGTGGGGGCTGTGCGGGCATTAAGTGAGTAGAGGTTGACAGTGTTGAGCAATGAGAGGAGCAGGCGGCCGTTGTCATTGACGGTGCTCTCACCATGCATACCAATACGCTCTGCTGGGCCAGATGCCCGTCCAACCCGTGCATTAAAGTCACCCATCACCAACACAGATCCCCTGCTAGACAGGTACTCCAGGTCCTCCTGCAGCGCTGAGTAAGCAGCACTCCTCACTGATGCAGACTTGCCCATATCAGGCATGTAAACCACCCCAATGAAGAGCTTGCGTGCACCCCCTTGCCCTGGCATCACAAGCCACAGCGCTTCGTCGTATTGCTGGTCAGTAAAGTCATACACTTTCACCGCGTTTGCAACAGAGGCATGCACAGCAACTGCAACACCCCCAGAAGCACGCTCCCCTGCCCGCACAACCCTGGGCTTACTAATGTATGTGTATCCAGGGATGTGATCTGCAGGCAGCTGCTTTCCCTGCGCCTCCTTGGTCTCCACGAAGCCCATGATGTCACAGCGGGGTTCCTTAAGCAGGTGGTGAATTTCAACCAACTTCAACCCAGACTTTGGCATGTTATTTACATTGAGCACGCCACAGAGCAATGTGGTTGGCAGTGGTCACAGCGGTTGTACAGTTGGAACTGTTTCCTCCTCTTGGGGCTGGTAGTTGTGCTGTTGTGTACATTACTGTGCATTTGCATGTACATGTGATGAAGTGTCTGTGACAAAGCGGTGCAGGACACATCTGTGGCATTGGTGGTAGTTGGAAGTTGTGCAATGTACAGTAGATGCTGTAACCACACGGCATTGGCCATCTATGAAATGCACCCTTTGCAACCGAGTCTGCCAGCTCCAAAACATACGGGAAGACGTATGTGATATAGCCTGATACAAGCTTGACGTAATCCTGCCGGCAACCTCAGCTGTTGGTCATGACCAGCAACAGAGCAACCGTCGGCGGGCAAGTGCAGCAGAACCGTCGGCGGGCAAGTGCAGCAGCGAGAGAAACTTTGGATATGTATACCATGCACTACACTGTAGCAAACTCTGCTAGCAGAGCGGCTCTGCTACTAGCAGCTATTGTTGGCAACTAGCAGTGCTAGCAACATGTGCGTCTCAAAAAGTGGCAGGCGGTATAGTACCGGTATTTGCCTGCCAGGCACATGGGCCCAGTGGTACCTTCCACTACTGAGCACACTGCCTGCGGCACTGCCAACTGTAGCCATGCAAAACTGCCCTGTTACCAGGCCGGTAACGGCATCACTAACTTAGTGAAGGCAACAGCTTGCTGGTTGCCAAAGCTGCAGGTCTGCGGCAGACAGCGGCTGGCTACTAGCCAATTTTTTTTGTCACAAAACTTATGATAACCAAGTTGGTTACAAGCGGGGTAAAATCTACTGGCTGGCCATACACAGCATTCAAGCGAACCTTGGGCAGCTGCAGCAAAGCCCACGCGCCTTGCCCTCGGCTCTGAAGCATATTGTTGACGTGCTACCGTAGCATGATGATATTTGCCAAATAGCAGCGGCTACGAATGCGCCCTAGCTAGGGGGCCTCCATATTGTACTGCTGGCGCTGCAGCATCGATCCCAACTTGAGTCAAGTTGAGCTAAAAACTGCCGCACGGTTAGCTCAGGGCCATGATCTTTTCCTGGAATCAATGGTACTGACACCAGCTGGCCAACTTCCAGCATTCATTGTGGCAGTAGTTGCAGGCTGCAACTACTGCTGCAACTACTGCTGTGCTTCTGAGCTCTGCCCCGTGATACAGCACAATTTTCACAAAAGAGAACAACTACCAGCCTTACAACGCGCAAACGCATGTCAAGTACTTCCATGCCAAACACTTCACCTCAATGATACTGTTCACGACTGAAACCACTGCACATCTCACACGCCTCAGTCCTCAATCAACTCGTCCTCTATGCCTGTGTAGATCTTGTCCACTTCCGTGGATTCAAACACCTTTTAGATTCAAACACCATCTAGATTATAACACCTGAAACAGATGGAAACACCTCAGTCCTCAATCGGCTCATCCTTGATGCCTGCGCTGTAGTTCTTGTCCACTCCCGCCCACTGCAGGATCTGACGGTCGCCTTTAGCCTTGTCCAGAGCACTCAGGCCTGGCAGCAGCAGCAGCAATGGTGGCAGCAGTGGTGACAGAAATTCAGCAGCATGGCAGCATGAGCGATACAGCATGACTAGCCAGCAGGTGCAACTCGATTGCACGTGAGAGCATGCGGTACCAGCATGAAGTACTCTGCGAATGACCTACGCCCATCACACCCCGCCGGCACGCACGCATGCCACTGCAGCTGTGGCTGTGGCATGCAAGCAATGCTGTTCACCTACCACAAACGTAGCTGACACAGCTGATGACATGCAGACAGTAGCTGTTCAGAGCCAGAGCATGCGGTGCTTGATGGAGTGGGCAGTGCCCTGATGGCTGTTTTGAGCACTGCGTGTTGTTGTGCACCGTTCACCTCGCAGCCCATCACAAGCAACTCTTGAGCAGCAGCATATAAGTTACAAAAGTATGCTATAACACCCTCACCTGCGCCCCTGCTGCCGCTGGGTGTGCCTCCCTGCTGCTGCTCCTCCTCTGGCGGCTGTGCAGCCACTCCTCGACCACATCAACTTGAGCAGCAGCATATTTGTTTACAAAAGTATGTTATAACACCCTCACCTGCGCCTCTGCTGCCGCTGGGTGTTGCCCCCTGCTGCTGCTCCTCCTCTGGCGGCTGCAGCAACCACGCCTCCACAACATCAACTTGAAAAGCAGCATACATGTTACATTGATATGTTATAACACCCTCACCTGCGCCCCTGCTGCCGCTGGGTGTTGCCCCCTGCTGCTGCTCCTCCTCTGGCGGCTGCAGCAACCACGCCTCCACAACATCAACTTCAGCAGCAGCACATATGTTACAAAAGTATGTTATAACACTCTCACCTGCGCCCCTGCTGCCGCTGGGTGTTGCTCCCTGCTGCTGCTCCTCCTCTGGCGGCTGCAGCAGCCACGCCTCCACCACATATGTTACATTATTATGTTATAACACCCTCACCTGCGCCTTTGCTGCCGCTGGGTGTTGCCCCCTGCTGCTGCTCCTCCTCCTCTGGCGGCTGCAGCAGCCACGCCTCCACCACATCAACTTGGAACAATTGACTGCTGGCCAGGCAGGGGCTGCAGCAGCAAAGGTAACAGCAGCATGTTGACGATAGCAGCAGCAGTAGAGCAGCGGTGTCAGGTGCATCAACTACTCTGGGTAGCAGCTGCCTGCAGCTGCAACTGCTGAAAATTGACAAACAGGTGGACAGACGCAGTCTCAAGAGGTGCAGAAAGCAAGCACGGCAGCAGCCATGCCGCCACCACATCAACTTGGAACACCTGGCTGCTGGCTAGGCAGGGGCTGCAGCAGCAGACGGTAACCGCAGCATCATTTTGAATGGTTAGTGAACTGCCTGCAGTTGAGGATTGAGAGGTGCAGAGACCACAACATCATCCTGGAACACCTGACTGCTGGCTAGGCAGGGGCTGCAGCGGCAGAAGGTAACAGCAGCAACGCAGCAGCCGGCGAATCCATCAACTGTGTAGTTAGTGGCCTGCTTCGAAGTATCGGGAGGTGCAGAAACCACCACATCAACTTGGAACACCTGACTGCTGGCCAGGCAGGGGCTGCAGCAACAGAAGGTAACAGCAGCAACGCACCAGCCAGCGGATTGATCCACTTAAGGTTAGTTAGCTGCCTGAACTTGAGAGTCGGGAGGTGCAGAAAGCAAGCACGGCAGCATCTTGGCTTGGCTTGTCTATTTGATGCAGTTGCACTTGCCGCAAGCACCATGGCAGCACAGTTAGGTGTATTTGGTGATACGGCATGCTGCCTCGTACTGCTGGCAGGTGACATCGATTGAGCGGCTGCAGCTGCAGGCAGCTGAAGTGGATCCCAGTCGCTGCAGGCAACACAGCTGCTGCCTACCTGGCATCTGCTGCTGACGCCCTGCTCATGCCTCATGCAAGCAAGTGTGCTGCTGCCTCAGAACAATGCTGCTGCTGCTGCCTGTTGTACACTAGCTGCTGCCTACCTGGCATATGTTGCGGAGGGCCTGCTCATGCCTCATGCAAGCAAGTGTGTTGCTGCCTCAGAACATTGCTGCCGCTGCTGCTGCTGCTTGTGGTACACTGGCAGCTGCCTACCTGGAATATGTTGCTGAGGGCCTGCTCATGCCTGTGTCCAGCGTGGCATCCAGGAACAACCCAAAGTGACCCACCTACGGCAACACAGCGCACCTTGGGGCTGCAGTCGTTGCCATCGAAGGTGATGGGCTTGGCGTCCTTGCCAGCAGGGAAGAAGATGATGGTGGGGAAGCCCTTCACCTCAACACAACCCTCCGCACCCCAAAAAACAGCAAGATACGCCCTAGAAAACACCAAGATCATCACAAGAAACAGGACCGGACACCGCTGCTGCCCACCTGGCATATGTCGCGGTGGGCCTGCTCATGCCTGTGTCCAGTGTGGCATCCAGGAACAGCCCAAAGTGACCCACCTACGGCAACACAGCACACAGCAAACAAGCGGCTGAAACATGATGTCACTTGATGTTTTCAGTACCGTGCTTTGCAGGTGCTGGTCGTGCTGTGGCACCAGCTAGTCCCCTGTGGTTGCGACTCAGTGGATACTGGCTGCATGAGCTCAGCTGCTCCTACGCCTGGCAACCACAGGTTGCAGGTACAGAGTTGTTCTCTGCAGCACTTGCTGTGCAAGGTGCCTGCCAGGCCTACAAACACTGTATGTACATGTATAAACAGCAAAGTAGCCGTAAAGCAGCAGCAAGTAAGTAAGTAAGTAAGTCATTAGGTAAGTAAGTAAGTAGGTAACAAGAAAATAACATGGCGCATCCTCACCTGGCCTCCAAAACCTACACCGTTTGGCAGCTGGCTGAACCCCACTCCACACCACTGCAGGTTGGCATTGATGCCGGAGGCCGGGTAGATGTGTGCTTGTGGCAGCAGGCTGAAAATGCTTGACGCATAATCACCTGCACCAGGGAGCAAGGGATTACACATTGATGTGATGCAATGGCCGTGTCAGACGTGTGCTCGTGGCAGCAACTGAAGATGCTTGACGCGTAATCACCTGCACCACGGAGCAAAGGATTACACATTGATGTGATGCAATGGGCTTGCCAGTTACAGCAGGAGGCCGGGTAGAGGTGTGCTTGCGGCAGCAGGCTGAATATGCTTGACGCGTAATCACCTGCACCAGGGAGCAAGGGATTAGTCATTGATGTAATGAAATGGGCTTGTCAGTTACTGCAGGAGGCCGGGTAGAGGTGTGCTTGCGGCATCAGGCTGAATATGCTTGACGCATAATCACCTGCACGAGGGGACAAGGGATTACGTGATGTGATGCATTGTGCATGTCAGACGTGTGCTTGCGGCAGCAGGCTGAAGATGCATGATGCGTAATCACCTGCACCAGAGAGCAAGGGATTACATCAGTGTGATGCAATCGGCATGTTGTATCTCGCAGTGTGCGTTGAACATGTGCTTGAGGCAGGAGGAAGAAGATGCCAGATGCAGGCTTCTGTGGATTGCTCAGCAACAGCAGCAGCTGATCTTGATGGAAGCTGCCGCATTTTTCAAGTGCACCATACTGTGCACTAGTACTAGCATAATCGTGGCAGTCAAGCTGCGCTGGCACCAACATCATCTGATACAAGTGCACGCAGGATACAAATTCACAGAGGAGACAAATGCAGGAGGCTAATGCGCAGCAGACAAACGCACATAGGAGACAAACGCTTGTGGGTCATATCTAAGCAAAACTTGCTTCCATGTGTGACTGCCCTCACCATAGAGTGTCCCCGTTTTCTGTCAAGGCGCATGTGCAATGCCGCCAAATACAGCACCACCCTTGTCCCGAACCAGCAGCAACATAAGGCTGGCGTCTCCCAGATGACTACCGCAAACTCTAAGCCTACCTGTTCACTGCCGAGTCACATTCCACCTCCAAGCCACTGCTGCTGTCGCTGCGTGGCTACAGCCGCACTTGCTACCCGCTCACCATAGAACGTCCCTGTCTTCTGCCATGGTGCATGTGCAATGCCACCAAACACAGCACCACCCTTGTCCCGCACCAGCAGCAGCGTAGGGCTGGCCTCTCTTACGACGACCTCCGCCAACTATTCACCTTTGCAGTGTCCACTCTCCTACATGCTGCCGAGTCACGCTTCCACCTCGAACTCCCTGCCGCTGTCGCTGCATGGCTACAGCCGCACTTGCTATCTGCTCACCATAGAATGTCCCCGTCCTCTGCCAAGGCGCATGTGCGATGCCACCAAACACAGCACCGCCCTTGTCCCGCACCAACAGCAACATAAGGGATGGCATCTCCTGATGACCCAACCAAACTATCAACATTTAGAGTGTCCACTCCCCGTCTTGCCACCGAGTCAAACTTCCACCTCCAGCTCACTGCTGCTGTCGCTGCGTGGCTACAGCCGCACTTACTACCCATCATCCATCATTTACCGTTTTACAAGCAAAAGCAACCACAGACAAATAAAAAGCCGCTCCCAAACCACCCCCAGGTGTTCTCAAACCGCCACTCGTTGACTGCTCACCATAAAACGTCCCCGTCTTCTGCCATGGCGCATGTGCAATGCCACCAAACACAGCACCGCCCTTGTCCCGCACCAGCAGTAGCGTAGGGCTGGCCTCTCCTAACCGGCCCAGGAAGGTGCTGTAGCTCATGCCGTGCTTGGTGCTGTTGAACAGCAGCCGCCAGTCCTGACGCAGTGGCGGCGCCAGCCCTGCACAAACGTAAAGGGTACGACCATTGCTTGTTAGCAGGGTGGGGAACATCATCATGAGGTGTTACTGCAGCTCATGCCATGCTTGGTGCTGTTGAACAGCAGCCACCAGTGACGCAGGGGTGGCATTAGCCCTGAGAATCAGGAATAAACTGTGAACAGCGGTTATAGGCAGCAAACTGGCGTCCCCTAGCCTGCCCAGGAACGTGCTGTAGCTCATGCCATGCTTCGCGCTGTTGAACAGCAGCCGCCAGTCTTGACGCAGTGGCGGCGTCAGTCCTGCAAAGTGACACAGAACAGCGCACAGCAAGATGAAGGCCTGCTGCATGTATGATTTGCATTTGCACATGCCGTGCTTGGTGCTGTTGACAAGTAGCCACCAGTGACGCAGGGGTGGCGTTAGCCCTGAGAATCAGGATCAACCTGTGAACAATGGTTGTTGGCAACAAGTGGCCTCTCCTAGCCTGCCCAGGAACGTGCTGTAGCTCATGCCGTGCTTGGTGCTGTTCAAAAGCAGGCGCCAGTCTTGGCGTAGAGGTGGCGCCAGCCCTGCACAAACATGAAGGGTATGAGTGTTCCTGTTGAAACAGACTGGCGAGAGTTGAAGATGGTTGCTGCAGCGCATGCCTTGGTTGCCTTGCATGTGCTGTTGAACCGACGCCAGTCCTGCCGCAGTGGCGGCGCTAGTCCTGCAAAATTACACAGAACAGTGCACCGCGGGGCAAGGCTTGCTGCATGTATGGTGTGCATTTGCACATGCCGTGCTTGGTGCTGTTGACAAGTAGCCACCAGTGATGCAGGGGTGGCGTTAGCCCTGAGAATCAGGATCAAACTTTAAACAGTGGTTGTTTGCAACAAAGTGGCCTCCCCCAGCCTGCCCAGGAAGGTGCTGCAACCTATGCCCTGCTTGGTGCTGTTGAACAGCAGGTGCCAGTTATGGCGTGAAGGCGGCGCCAGCCCTGCATACACATAGCATGCATGCTCATGTGATCACTGCTTGCCTACAACGAACCGGTGAACATCCGAAGGGCTCGCACATCATGAATAATGCATGCAACATGACGCTCTGCACTGCAGCTGCAAGCGCAAACACACATGCAACACATGCAACACAGGAAGACAGTAAGACAGCGAACATGCTGGGGCACGCAGACATGCAACACACATGCAACACAGGAAGACAGCGAACATGCTGGGGCACGCAGACAACACATGCAACACAGGAAGACAGCGAACATGCTGGGGCACGCAGACATGCAACACATGCAACACAGGAAGACAGCGAACATGCTGGGGCACGCAGACATGCAACACATGCAACACAGGAAGACAGCGAACATGCTGGGGCACGCAGACATGCAACACAGTAAAACAGCGAACACGCAGCAGCAGTTCTCACCTGGTGCCAGCAGCCACACCCATGCAGGCTGCAGCAGCGACTCATCTGGACTGCACAGCCCCCACCCCAACATTGGCAGCTGCAAGCGCCCCGGACACTGCGGCACAAAAGCAGCAGCAGCAGCAGCAGCAAGTGCAGCAGAGCTGGTTAACCCAGCACCCGCTGGTGCCTGGCTGCTGCTGCTGCTGCTGTTGCTGTTAAGCCCTGCTGCACGGCTGCTAGACCCTGATGTTAGGTTTTGATAGCTGCCTTGGGCCCCTGCCATCCTTGCTGCTGCTGCTGCTGCCGCCGTGGGGTTAGTGCCTAGCAGCTGGCTGGTTGACGCTGCAGGTGTGATTGCTGTGGGAGTCCTGGCTTGGTGTGGGGCCAAGGTGGGGTCTGGGGCGGGCTGTGATGTGCAGGATGACTTGCCGATGTTGCACATCAGTGAGAGCAGAGATGCATTGAGAGCTGGACACTGCACAAACAGCAGCAGCAGCAGCAGCACGCATGAGATACAGAGAGCATATAGACTGCGGTGGCAGCTTCTGAGGAAGAAGGACACGCAGTTGCAGTAACACAGTTGGGGTATACATTCCCCCAACATATATGTTGTCCAGTGCAGGATGACTTGTTAAAGTTGCACACAGAGCAGGGATGCATTGAGGGCTGGACACTGCGTTGACAGCAGCAGCAGCAACACCATTTTAGGACATACAGAGCATATAGACTGCTGTCGCAGCTCCTGAGGTTGGAGCATACAAAGTTGCTGCAACACAGTTGCGGTATACCCCCCAAAATTCATACTGTCCAGTGCAGGACGCCTGTCCAATGTTGCACATCAATGAGAGCAGGGATGCATTGAGTGCTGGACACTGCACAAACAGCAGCAGCATGAACGAAGGCGGAGCAGGTGTGCGGGCCCTTGAAGAACAGTGCTGCCCAAGCTTGCAGCGCTCTGACATGAATCCACACGTATTACTGCTTGAGGAGTGGCACGCAGGCGCTACTGCTTCCTTGCCTTGCATTCAGATAGATCTGCTTGTGCATGAGCTGCTGCATATGCTGCCCTGTGCAGCAGCGCATTCTGCCTGCTCACCGCTTTGCAGAGCTTGCTGTAGCCATCTCTTGTGAGCGAAGAAGCACCCTCACCACTGAATGAGCATGCCCTGTAGACACAGATTGCAGAAGCAAGATGCAGCAGCACCAAACATGGCAAGCAGATGATGAGTCGTCATGAGCAGGCTGCAGAGTGTCACACGCATGTGGAAGGGTTGGTTGGCAACCGTCAACACTAGCTGCACCAGCAGGTAACAAAAACATTAAAAACAGGCTTGACAAGTTCTCAGCAACACATGCTTCTGCCAAACACCAGCAGCAACCAAGTGCTGACGTAATGCATGCAACGAAATTGAGCAGCGCAGGTGCCCACATATTGATCAGGTTTGGCAAGCTCTAGAGCTGAGATCTGTGCAACATGATTCATGGCTACACGACAGCACCAGCCAAGCATCGAAGTACTTGCAAAGGCAAATATGCAGCGGAGATAGTGATCTGTGCGCCATCAGCGAAGGTGCTCACCCGCCGGCAATGGCAGCAGCAGCTGCTGTGTGGTCTGCTGCCGCACCACTCTCACTGCTGCGCGCTGCTGTCACTAGCGCAATGCATCCAGCCACTACCGCTGCCAAATGCTCCCTGCAAGCATGACAGCAAATGACATGCAGAGAAGACTTTGGTGCAAGTCTGCGCTGGTGTACATCAGCGGTGGGTTGCGGCCGCACTTCTGCAGCAGAAGTGGCGTTGCACGCCAAGAGCCTACTTAGCAGCAGCACATATGTGAGCACAATGTGGTGACACGTCTTTGGCCATCCATCCACACTGCAGCAATAACATATTACATGTGTTACTTGACATCAGCATGCACTACATACACATGGCCACATCGCCATCACTCACGTTGTCATACTGCCTTGCTCATCTGCATCCATCACACTGAAAGCAAAGTCCTCTGCAGTGCCCCTGTCCATCTTCTCACATCGAGCCTGCGACAAAATGAGTAACAAACTTTGTTAGTACCGTACTAGTTGGTTTCAAACTCAGTGCATGCAGTACAGTTTGTGAAATGTGGGAGAACTGTAGTGAGCAGGAGCTGGGGATGTCAGCAGCAACTGGGTCGTCCTATGAAGCAGTTGCCCTGGTAGCGTAACATGCACGACTTGAACACATGCACTACTGTGCATGATGCAGCTGTAGGCCCAGCCACCTGTAACATCCACAGCAACGGGTGTCAGTATTTCGCCAGCCCTGACAGCCTGGCACTTGCTACGTGGTACATCGCTGGTAGTAACTCTGCCAGCGCTGCTGCTGCTGCAGCCCTGACACCACAGTCGCGTGTAACACGTACTTGGGCTATGATAACAGCATCCCAAATAATTGCAGTTGCTGCTTCACAGATAGCCTGCGCACTGGCTTGCCAAACGCGGCGCTGCCAGCACTGCTGCTGCTGCCGCTGCACACTCCAACCTTACGTGTCAACTCCACACCCACTTTGGCTATGATGATACCATCCAAGGTAATCGCAGTTGCTGCCTTCTTCGAGAGCCGCCGCACTGCGTTGCCGCACGCATCGCTGCCAGCACTGCTGCTGCTGCTGCTGCTGCTGCTGCTTCTGCTGCTGCACACTCTAACCTCACGTGCTAACTCCCCACCTACAGTGGCTATGATGACACCATCCAAGGTTATCGCAGTTGCTGCCTCCCCTGAGAGCCGCCGCACTGCATTGCCGAACACGTTGCTGCCTGCACTGCTGCCCGCACTGCTGCCGCTGCACTCCAACTCTACATGTTAACCTCCCACATACCTTAGCTATGTTGATACCTTCCAAGGTTATTGCAGTTGCTGCCTCCCCTGAGAGCCGCCACCCTGCATTGCCTAACACATCGCTGCCAGCACTGCTGCTGCTGCTGCTGCACACTCCAACCTTGCGTTTCATATAACCTCCCACCCACCTTAGCAGCTATGATGACACCATCCAAGGTTATCGCAGTTGCAGCCTTCCCTGGAAGCCGCCGCACTGCATTGCGGGACGCGTCGCTGCCAGCACTGCTGCCGGCACTGCTGCCACTGCACACAGCCTTGCGTTTCATATGTCCTCCCACCTACCTTGGCTATGATGATACCATCCAAGGTAATCACAGTTGCTGCTTCCCCTGAGAGCCTCCGCACTGCATTGCCGAACACATCGTTGCCTGCACTGCTGCTGCTGCTTCTGCTGCTGCACACTCCAACCTTGCATTTCATATAACCTCCCTCCTACCTTGGCTATGATGGTACCATCCAAGGTTATCGCAGTTGCTGCCTCTCCTGAGAGCCGACGCACTGCATTGCACATGCCTTGCTGGATGGCAGGTGCTGCATGCTGCAGGCCAGCCCATTCCTGCAAGGCAACAACATGCAATGCAGGTGCAGCCATGGAGAGAAGTCAACACCTACTTCCTGCCGCAATGCGTTGCACAGGCCCTGCTGGATGGCAGGTGCTGCATGCTGCAGGCCAGCCCATTCCTGCAAGGCAACAACAGGCAATGCAGGAGCAGCCATGGACAGAAGTCAACAACTAACTCCTGCTGCGCTGCGTTGCACAGGCCCTGCTGGATGGTAGGTGCTGCATGCTGCAGGCCAGCCCATTCCTGCAAGGCATCAACAGGCAATGCAGGTGCAGCCATGGACAGAAGTCAACACCTAATTGCTGTTGCACTGCATTGCACAGGCCCTGCTGGATGGCAGGTGCTGCATGCTGCAGGCCAGCCCATTCCTGCAAGGCAGGCATTTGCAGGCATGACAGTTGCTGACACGTACGCATGTTGCAAGAACAACTGCTCTGCTGCAGTTCAGTGCACAGTCCCTGTCTGCATGCTGCAACCCCGCACAATGCTGCGCGGACAATGTGACATGTATCTTCAAAACATATCGCAAATGCACACTCATGCAGGCGCGCTCTGCCGATGTGTGCGGCACATGTTGAGGCGCAGCTGTAGATGTCGACGCAACTGCCATACACAGACGGATGTCTGGTGCTGCAGAGCACTGCTAAGCAATCAAGCATCAATCACATGTACAGTGTGTAGTGGTGATGCAGTGCCGCTCTGGTTTGCATGCGCAGACGTTCCTGAAAGCCTTGCACCCACAGAAAGTTGCCTCATCTTACCAGAAAGTGCTGGTCATCCACTGTCTGGATGTACTGAGACAGCACATGCACGCAATGCTCCTTGTGAATAGCTTCTAGCTCCTCTTTGGTAAAGCAGCTGCGGCAGCAGGAACGTACGCTTCAACAACAGCAGCAAGAATGCAGTACATGTGCCTTCTGCCAGGCTGGGGCAGTGTCCACACCTCTCTGCTTGCTGATACGATGCGCCTTTTGTTGGAGGACACAGAAAGTTTGTTATCCATGAAAGCATCTGCATCGAAATGTACGTGTGTGCTCTGCAACTGCAGGTGCACTGCTGTTGGCAAATGCCTGCTGCTTTTGCTGCCGTTGCTCCTCCTGGTGTAGGTACCAGCCGCTCCACTCAAGTTCATTTAAGGTATATGGTTAGTAAAGGGTCGACGCAACAATTTTGATCTCCGCGCTGTTCACAACCCCCTCCCCGCAAACCCCAGTCGGTCACGAAACATTACTCGACCTGCCAACAGCTCTGGCTGCGATTTGCACACACGATGTGCCGGATTGAGTGCTTTCAATCAGCTTGATCAGCAGTGAACCTGCAGCTCCTGTCGTACACTTAGATCCGAGAACATGGACGAGCAGCTGTTGCTGATACGGCTGGCTGATGATGAAGAGTCACGGGCAGGCATTGGTAACATGCAGCATCTACTCGTGAAAGCATCGCTGATGCGTAGCTGCTCTACGGTTGCTGAGGGCTTGCCAGCAGAAGCAGCAGAGTGGGACTTGGGCAATTTACTGATAGACGGCCAGCCAGTGCACCGCAGCACAGTCATCAGGTGGCTCAACATGTGTTGTATGAACATTCATCACCGGCTGTTTCAGCCGGTCGCGTGATATGACGCAGTTGTATCGGATTCAGAGCTGTTCAAGCTGCTGGCCTTTGCAGACAGCATTGGCTCAGCAAGGGGGATCATTATGGTGCCTAACAGAGAAACAGCTGCTGAACATGACACTCAAAGTAACAGTCATCCCTGGCCTGCAGGAAGCAGCGCAGCCACCGCAGCAGCAAGAGCAAGATGCTCCTCACATGCAGCAGCAGCAGCAACAGGCGGATGATATGGACCTGCAGTGGCAGCAAAAACAGCAGCAGCAGCAAGCAGATTGGCAGCAGCGTCTGCAGCAGAATCAGGAGCCTGTCAGAATCGCAGTGCTCCTGGATGCCTCTGACTACTGCTTCATGACAATTGAAGGCTCATTCCGTAATAACGACTGGGATTACCACCTGCAGAATGGCAACCGCCGCATTACGCCAATGACAAGCGCTGCTCGCAACGCCTTCTCAGCACAGTTGGCAGCACAGATGGAGCAACTGCTGTACATAGCTTAAAAGCTGCAGCTGCAGGAGCTAGTGCAGCTGCTGACAGACTTCGCTGCAGCAGCAACAGTGACTGAACGTGCGTCGCTGTCAGACGAAGCAGAGCCACTACTGGACACCAACTTACTGCATACGCAAGTTTTCAGGTTCGTATGCCCACTGGTTTTGCAACTCTCTTTGTATGTACTCACCAGCAGTGCCAGAAGCATTGTTATATGCATTCGTATGTACAGCTTCTATAGCATGGCAAATGGTGCATGCTGCCATGTCGTGCAGCAGAGTATGTGTTAAGTATGTTGCTGAACGGCGCTAATCTGCCTTTGAGGACCATCTGTAGCTGACTACAGTCTAATCACAGCGCATGCAATCACTGCTTCCCTCGATCAGCAAACAGTGCCATCATACTGCCATGTGCAAACGCATCCCACAATCTCGCTCATCATCGCCACCCTAAACCAGCTCTGAGATTCTATGGTGTTCATAATACACCCTTTGTGACGCAATGGTGAGTAATGGATCAAGTTCGACTGGCTGCAGCTGGCCTGCCGTGCTGTTTTTACTTGATGCTGTGCTGTGCTGTGCGTACGTGCTGCTCGCGTGCTGGAAGCAGCCGGCTGTAACGAAGCAGCCGCTTGCGCAGCCTGGGTGTGCAACCAACTGCAGCAGCCGCTGCTAGGCGGCCGACACGAGCTGCTCAGCAAAGTAAACGCTGAAGGACCACAAGCTTTGCCGCATCGCACATATTTGAGGTTCAAGGCGCGGCTGCACCGCAACTTTCGCGGCAAGCGGAAGGGTGAGGAGGTGTTAGTTGAGGGTGACGTGGGACCTCCCTGGGGTAGGGAGCTGCAGATGCATGAAGAGCAGGGCTCCCGGCACAGCAGTGTTGGAGGCCTGGTGCTTGGTGTGGACAGTGATGGTTGTATAGCACATTTCGCACTCCCAAAAACAAACTTTTAGGCCAACGAGCGACCATGTGTAGCTGACCAACTTGGTGAACATGTTGCACGTTGGGGTGTGGCTCTCACCCGGTGAGCTACTAATGTCGGCTGAGGATGGTGTATGCGGGGGCAGAATGTTTGTGTATACAACATGAATGATGGCTGATGATGGCGTATGCAGGGGCATTGTATGCAGAGAAGGATGTGTACGGCATGCATACCCCTGAGGGCGAGACTGAGGGGTAAGTGCTGGTCATGTACTGTCTGGATGTACTGCGGCATGCTTATGGACGCAGTACTCCTAGTGAATCTGCTAGCTACTACGGTACCGGTAGTATGATGGCTGAGGATGGCGTATGCAGGGGGGATTGCATGCAGAGCAGGGCTGGTGGTCTAGCAGCGTCAAGTGGTCTGGTCCAGCTATGCAGTCCTTGGTGTATACAACCACACTTGCGCATGTGAGGATCCTCTTGAGCAGGGATGCTCAGTACGCTGTACGTCCCGTATGTTGTACGCTGTACGTTGTACGTTGTACGCTGGTTGGGGTATTCTGTACGTACCCCTTGTACGTTCCTGTACGTTGGCACTGGGCCACCAGGTTGCTGCTGCTGCTGCATCACTGATGCATCCTGCTGGCCTATGGCCCCTGAAAGATACATATATTTCTGATGTTTTTACTATTAATATTATGCTGTTATTAGTGTGGACTTTAACTCTGAAACATATATGATGCATCTGCATGCTGGACAGTACTGCCACCAAGTTGGCTGTGTGTTACACAACGTAGCAGCATGTGTAAGGTTTACACAACATCCCCCTCCATCTCCTCCTCCTCCTCCTCCCAGCCAACAAAGGTCTCCTGCCCGTCTGCCATCTTATCAACCAGCCTCCCATTGGTAAAAACATACACCAGGTCACGCGCACGAGCAGCAGTCAGCCGGTTGCGGCGCATGTTGTGAATGAAGTCATAAGCTGACCAAGCCCGCTCACAGGAGCAAGCAGAGGACACCTGGGACAGCAGGCGGACAGCGAGCTTCTTCAGCTCAGGATGCTTTGCCCCATATATGGCCCACCACTGGTGTGCTGGCATGCAGGAAGCATCAGCATCAGCCTCATCACTCCCAAACAACCCCTCCTCTGCCCTAAGCGCTGAGGACAGCCGAGCTGCTTGGTGCTCCTCCTCTGGCAGCAGCCTTTTCATCATTGTGAGCAGGTCCTGCACACTACAATCGGCTGTGTTGCCCAGATCAAGCCCCTCATCGCTGAGGAACTCAGGGTCCAGACAATAGGCAGCCCCATGCATTGGGCTGTACATGAAGTCCCACCTGCTCTTCCACACCTGCTGCACCTGCCTAACCACTGCTGCTGGAATGCTGAGCTCCCTCTCTGCTGTTGCACTGCGCTGCTGCACCCCATAAGCACGGGAGTGAATCTTGCCAGTTGAGGGGCTGTCGCCATCGGCAATGCGCAGCAGCCGGATGATGGGCTCACACAGCTTCACCACCTGCTCCACCACCTCCCAATGGGCAGAGCCCAAGATAAGGCTCTCGATCTCATCAGCCTTGTCCTGGAAGGCACAAAGCAATGGCAGCACCAGCAGTAACGGTTATAAAAACATGACAGTGGCGCAGTGGTGATGACGGACGAACAGTGGCCGAAAGGTTGCAGGTTCGATTCTGAGCCTAAGCAGTATGTCCCTGGACTCAGGGATACAGTCGGCGAAAGCCGAAGGAAGGATGCTGCTTATGTCCTCGCGACTCTCCGCAGGACTCTGTCGATTGCTGGCTATATATACACACCGGCCCTGCTAGGTATGCAGTCCACCGTATGGGGTGATTCCCACATGCTGCCTAGTAAGGGGTGTAAGGGTCTGGGTGGTCTTACACCGAAAATAGAGAGAATAATCAGTCTGCTTTCCGCCTCCCCAGTGGGTGAGGCGCGGTTGCCGATGCCGAAAGGTATGGCTTACAAGGATTGATTATTATTAAAAACATGACAGTCAACGGCTAACTGCAGTTGTGCATCCCACACAGCATTGTCTTGACCTCTGCACCGCTGCAACCTTAATGCCATTTGCTGAGTCACTCATATGATATGCTGGGCCAGCTCTGCAGTGGCTGCAAGAAACCAACACATCTACAAGCTGCCACCAGCCGCTGAGTCAACTCACTCTACCTGCACGTGTGCACTGCACCAACCCACCTTGTCAGCACGCTTCATGTCAGCAATGGCAGCCTTCCAGCCATCAGACACCAGAAACTGCTCCAGCCTGGACCTGACCTTCAGGGTGCGCTCCAGCATGAGGAAGGCACTGGCAAAGCGTGTCTCACCAGGCTTCACCAGCGCAAGGACCTTGCTGCTGGCACTGCTTGAGGCTGCCCTGTGAGGTCAATGGCACCATCGGTTGCTGTGTGGTTGCGCCATGCTGCTAGGGTGGCCTGGTGGTTGTTGATGAAGGTGACAAAGCCCGGGGTGTCATCGTGCACCTCCTTGAAGTAGTCCAGCTTGAAAATGTCCTCAAGGGCCAGGTCGCACATGTGCGCTACGCATGGGGACCATATGATGTGAGGGTAGGCTTGCTCAATCAGGCTGCCTGCAGCCTTGCAGTTGGCGGCGTTGTCGGTAGTGACCTGGCCACAGCAGCAGCCCACACAGCAGGCAAATTGTCAACTCTGAGCTGCAAAGACTACAAAGTATCAGTGGCTGCTGGCAATTGCAATTTGCAGCCCAGTCCGTAAGCCAATCCACAGCAGATCTGCACCCGTGCAAACTGCTCCCCTAATGCCCAACCACAGCACCCACCTGCACAACCCTCTCAGGCCCCACAGCCTCAATGTACTCAGTCAGCACCCCAGCGATGTACTCAGCTGACTTGGTTTCACCACTGGTATCCACTGCACCCAGGAACATAGCACCCTTAGGGCAGGTGGCCAGCACGTTCAGGATGGGGCGGCTCTGAGCATCGCTCCAGCCGTCACAGCTGATGGTCATGCCTGTGCTGTTGGCCCGCTTGTCCCATTTCTTCAACTGCTGCTGTATGCGCTGCTTTGGTGCATCCAGGCACGTAGTGCGCATCCATGGGCTTGTAGGTGGGCGTAGGCAAGTCCTAACTGCAGTTGGCAGCAGCAATGAAAGCAAGGGAAATTATCATGGAATGTCAGGAAAGAAAGGGCTGCAGACCCCAGTTGCTGCTGCAGTACATTCCTGGAAGTGCGGTGCAATGCAATGCAATGCATAGCATGCCTGAGCAGGCAGTCACTGACTCACCGGCCCTTGACGAACTTGACCTTGCCACTGGACACCAGTCTGTGCTCAACATGGGTGGACACAGCGTCAATGAAGCTGCGCAGGTACTTGCTCTTCACCAGCCGCATGGGCAGGCCCTCCAAGAAGATCAGATCTGCCAGGGCATCATGCACGCTCTGGGCATCAGCACGCTTGAATGCCCTGCCAATCTACGGGCACACCAGCAGCAGCAGCAGCAGCAGCATTAGTGTACATGTGAGCGACTGCCACATCCCACGCAATGGGTGGTGAAACTAGCTGCCAAATTTTTGCAAGAACCCAAACTGCTGCCTGCTGTACAGTTGTCAATGCTCACCGGAGTGCTGTCAAACCCATCAGTTGCTGCTGCTGCTGCTGCACTGCTTGGCCCAGCGCCTGCCTCAGAGTGGCTGCTGCGCCTCTGTTCCTGCAGATCCTCCTCTGCCTTGCGCTTGAGGTTACCCTTGCCCTGATTCTGAGCCTTAGCAGCCTTCAAGGCACGCTGCACCTCGACAGGACACTTGCTGCACTTCCTGACCCCACTGCCGTCCCCAGTAAGGTGCACATAGCAGCGTGTTTTGGTGCCACTGAACGTGTGGTTGCAGTGCTTGCACTTGTAATCAGTTGTGTTGGTTTTTTTAGCGACAACCTCACAGTGGTCGACAGGATTGGTGGACTCCTTCCACGCTTCCTCGTTTGCAGGGGGGGCGCTGGAAGCCATTTCAACTCCTCACTGGCGCAATTATATGTAATTATCTTATTATTATATAATCGAGCTAAATTGCAGCAAGAAACCGCTCTTGTACGTGGTCAGTATGTTACTTCCAGTGACACTTTGACCAGTACGTTGCAAGTTCCCTTGACAGCAGCGTACAAACAGCGTACAAGGCAACTTACAGCGTACTGTACGCGTACAGTACGTTGTACGCTGCCAAAATCAACGTACTGAGCATCCCTGCTCTTGAGCCGCTCAACAGTGTGTGAAACCAGCTACATCACAACAGCTGGCCAAATGGCAGGGCCTGACCATCTTGTGGACACGAGATTTTAATATTATATCATAACTATGGTTGTACTGCATGGAGTGGGCAGTGATATAGGAGTACTACTCCTGGTTGAACATGTGTGGCAAAAACAGCAGCAGCACGGTGCGAGCAGCACATCTTCGCGTTGAACTTGGTGCACTGATATACGAGGACTGATATAAGCAGGATTCAGAGATCTGTGCTTTGTTGGGCACCTGATTTCTGCCACCAATGTCACATTGGGGTTTGAACTGAACGCGTGCCAGGGTTTGTACAGCCACACGTTCAGCAAGTGGCCAGGTTATGTGCTGTGGTCCCCGATGTAAAAATCACCCTTCATGTCTTGTGACCTGGTCTCTTGCATGGCCAGCATCTGATCACCGACCAATTCGACAGCAGCTGAGACAGCTGATGCCGCAGAGGCAGCCATGGAGGCAAAAGCCATCGACGAGACGGGGATCTTCAGGATCTTCACCGCTTGCCCAAACGATCCAAAGACGTTGTTACTCGATGTACGGCCCCACAAGGCTTACAAGAAATGCCACATCAACCAGGCGTACTGCGTTAGGCTGTCTTCGAACGGCAAGGTGCTAGCAGACTATTCGCAGTCCTCGTATTCGCTGCCATGGAGTCAACACTGCTGGTGAGCGGCTGTGCCTGGCATCAGCTAGCACCAGTAGACGACAGTAGCTGCAGCAGAGCGGCAACACAGCAGCAGAGCTCTTCAACCAATCATTTGCATCCTGCAGCTGCTGGCATCACGTTGATGAAAACCAATATGTTTTTGTCTTTAACCGCATAGTGCAGCACAGCAGCCCTACCGGGTTGCATCCTCTCAGTTGCTCAGGTGTCGCTGTACAAATGCTGCTTTGTCCTCCATGCTAGAGCCGCACCCCATCACATCTATTAGCATGCTCAGTCGGTCAACAACACACATATGTTACATAACGTTATAACAACATGATGTTTGACTGAGTTTGACCGCAGGTGGGGCAAGCCCATTGTGGTGTATGGCCCTTCAGGCCTGGGCAGGGACCACCCGGTGGTGCAGTTCCTGCTGGCAGAGGCCCGCTGCTCTTCTGTGCACTACTACAAGCCAGGGTGCGTTGCTGTAGCAGCAGTACCATGCAGCACAGCATGTGTAGCAGCAGCAGCAGCAGGATGTGTAGCAGCAGCAGCGCCATGCAGCACAGGATGTGTAGCAGCAGCAGCAGCAGCAGCAGCAGCACCATGCAGCACAGGGTATGTGGCAGCATCATGTGGACGGCTGCAGTTGTGACGCTGCTGCCACAGCAGACGGCCAGCACAGCTCACCATCTGATACCGGCAGAGAATGCAATGTGTCTGCCAGGAGGGAGGAAGGGGGGGAGGGTGGTTGGCCAGCTGGGTGCACCTGAAGTGGAGGCACTGCAGTGGGTTTCTGGCTGCAGGATAAGGCGATAAGTGTGGCGGGGGGGCCTAGGCAGGAAGTGTGCCGTTTATTTGCAGGCAGCTGGTGTTGTGCAGGTGTTGCCGCACTCACCCAGCAGCAGTACAGACATGCTCGGGCGCGCGATACGTGAGGAACAGCAACAGCAGTGTGTTGATGTTCTCAAATGTTCCGCTGCTGCAGGTATGATGCATTTGAGGCAAAGATGCCCTTCCTGTGCACACCCTCTGTCAAGGCCAACAGCATCAAGAAGTGAGTGAGCGCAGGGACTCGTAAAGCATGTTCTGCTGTGCTCATCTCTTCTCTGTCAAGTGATTACAATGCTTTCAATCAGGGTGGCTCAAACCATCCAAGATGGTGACTGGACACACATGTAACTAAACCTGTGTGCATAAGGTTTTCATGTGGATGTAAATGCTTGCTCTGTGACAGATTGCTGCAGCAGCGGTGTATCTCGTGGCTTGCTCAAAGGCTGAATGCGCTGCCTCTTCCTCCCCTCGTCAGCAGCAGCAGCAGCAGCAATCCAGTGCCGACAGCATCTGCTGTGGCGCCATGCCCCGCCATCTGCTGGCATTCATGTGCAGGCTGCACAGTTCAGCTTACCGCTGCTCACTGATGCGGGGCTAGATGCATGTCATCAAACGCAACTGTGTCACTGCCGCTGGGTCTCGCGGCTGATGGCGTAAATGCTATGGCCTGGATGGGTTACTTGATGATGATGGGTTACTGCTCCTGCTGCTGCTGCTGCTGCTGGACCCTGCAGATATGCCTCTGTTATCTTGCCTGGCTAGATGCTTGTCGTCAAATTCGACTGTGGCACTGCTGCTGCTGCTGCTGCTGCCTGCAGGTACCCGTCTGTGATCCTGCCTGGCTTGCTGTACCTGGGTGACTGGGGCCACGCAGAGCATGAGGAGAGGCTGAAGGAAATTGGCATCAGGAGGTACACGCGTGTGACCCAGACGAAGCAGATGTGTGGTGCTTCCTGATGTGGTCATACAGACAACAAACCAACAACAGAACGTAGTCCAACAATAGCTGTTGCCAGCCATACGACAAAACTGGTTTTATTTGATTTCAGCAAGCTCCGGTGGCAGCAGGTAGTGGCAGCAGCAAGCAGTGCGTGACAGCAGCGGCAGCAGCAGCGCATAACACAGGTCTGCCTGTAGTGGATTGCGCCCTCAACGGATGGCTGAACGTCCTCCACATCAGGATGTTCTGCAATATTGCCGTGTGTGCGGCAGTGCAGCAGTACAGCGGCAGCCGTTTCATCTCTGCTGCTTTTCAGTTGGGTAGCACTAGTTAGACAGATGGAAGAGTGCCGCTTGTCGGCTGTGATTGGCAGTGGTGGAGCCATGTTGGGGGCGTTTGCTGAGCTTGCAACGCATCAAATCCATGACATTGTCACTAAAAGCGTTAAAACACATGGCATGTTATTTCCGCCTGCAGGGTTGTGACGGTGCACAACCACCCTGACAACCTCAAGGTGCCAGCTGGCGTGCAGCACCTCAAGATCACCCTGGCTGATGTGGAGGTGCGCGCGCTTTAGGGTTTGCCTGCTTTATTTCTTTTGAGCGAGCAGCTGCAGTGGCAGCAGTGTGCAGCAGCAGCAGGGTGCTGGTGTAAGCATTCCCAGATCCGTTTGGAGGCGTACACCCTGCATCGTGCTGTTGTTGGGCGACCGCTGTGACCGCTATCCATCATCATATGTGCTTCACCAGCAACAGCTCGCCATGGCGTCGCTTCACGCCTCTGCATCAAACACTGGGCAACAGACTGGAAGATAACAGACAGGAATCCTCAAGCTAGATACTCAACAACAGTGAGCTGATGCTGCAGTGCTGCTTGTTGTCGCGTTGCAGGGAGCTGACATCAGCCCCCACTTCAACGCAGTGTATGAGTTCATTGCCAACGCAGAGCGCCTGAAGCAACGTGAGCGATCAGTGTATGGCACTATTGTTTTGCACATCGGTTGATGTAACGATGTGACGCGTGTACTGCTGCTGCGTGCTGGTCGCATACCGCATGCACATTATTGTGACACCAGCTGCTGTAACACCAACTGCAATGCAACATGAGCTTGGGTGTTGGCCGCAAATCAGGTGGTCACCCACTGCCAACACACAGCTAGTTACAACACTCTTTTCTGTGCTGTGTGCTGTGTGCTGTGTGCTGTGTGCTCTGCAGCGGTGCTGGTGCACTGCGGCGCTGGTGTGAGTCGCTCCGCGTGCATGGTCATGATGTACCTCATGCGCTCCAAGATGTGGAGCGCACAGCAGGCCAGGTGGGTTATGTACATGCGGCAGTACAACTGCTGATCTACAAGCGGCAGCTGCCTGTACTGCAGAACAAGTGGTGTACACGCGGCAGTACAATTGCCAGCAACTTCACTGTATTAGCACCCACCCTGCATGGTGGTTATGTGCCTGCTGTTTTCAAAATTGCATACATAGATGCAGCAAAGCACACTGCCACCTGCGACACCTGCGGTCAACGAGTGTCAGCAGCTGCACAGCCTCAGCCAAACTCAGCACGGCATGCATCCACAGCAGCCCTGTCAAGAACCAAAACCGTCAGGTGCTGCATCCACCTATACGCAACAGTCTTGGCTAACGAGCAACACTCTTGAGCATCCTTTCCAGCAAAGCTGCTGTACAACTTGCTTCAGCGCCCTTTGCTACTTTGCAAGCAGCCTCTTTTATATCCCACTGTGTTCATCACTTACACCTGAACTACTGTGTTGCATGCAGGGACCACTGCATCGCTGCGCGCAGCCTGGTGTGCCCCAATGACGGCTTCTGGCGCGTGCTGTGCGCACTGGAGGGGCCCCTGGGCATCCTCAACAAGTGAGTGGCACTGTTGCATTGTGACAGTAACAATGTGACAAAATAATCAGCATTTTAGTCGTGTGACTGGCTACAGCTACCTTGTGTCAAGTTCAGACTGTTGTTGGCTTTTGTCGGTGCATCATTACAGGAAGCCTAAACTGCCACTGGTAAAAGTGCCTTGCTGCTGTCGCCTTTTGCAGGAGTGACCCCAATGCCACCCATGGGCTTTGCTGGAGCAGATGCAGCAACAGCTGCAAGTGGCGCTGCTGACATTTTCTTGCTGCTGCTGCTGCTGCTGCCTTGTGCAGGAGTGACCCCAACGCCACCATGGGCTTTGCTGGAGCAGATGCAGTGACAGGTGCAACTGCTGCTGCTTCAACTCACTTGCTGCTGCTGCTGCTGCCGTGTGCAGGAGTGACCCCAACGCCACCATGGGCTTTGCTGGAGCAGATGCAGCGACAGGTGCAACTGCTGCTGCTTCAACTCACTTGCTGCTGCTGCTGCTGCCGTGTGCAGGAGTGACCCCAACGCCACCATGGGCTTTGCTGGAGCAGATGCAGCGACAGGTGCAACTGCTGCTGCTTCAACTCACTTGCTGCTGCTGCTGCTGCCGTGTGCAGGAGTGACCCCAACGCCACCATGGGCTTTGCTGGAGCAGATGCAGCGACAGGTGCAACTGCTGCTGCTTCAACTCACTTGCTGCTGCTGCTGCTGCCGTGTGCAGGAGTGACCCCAACGCCACCATGGGCTTTGCTGGAGCAGATGCAGCGACAGGTGCAACTGCTGCTGCTTCAACTCACTTGCTGCTGCTGCTGCTGCCGTGTGCAGGAGTGACCCCAACGCCACCATGGGCTTTGCTGGAGCAGATGCAGCGACAGGCACAGACGTCAAGCTAGACCAGCAGGCAGCAGGGCAGCCTGTCAGTGTGCGTATGCTCACCACAAAGGACCTCAAGCAGCAGCAAGCTGCACGGGAAGCGGCTGCTGCAGCAGCAGCAAAGGCAGCAGAACTCGCAGCAGCAGCCGCAGCTGCTGCAGCAGCCGAGGAGGCAAAGCAGTCAGGCCTTCGCAGGGGTAGGAGCCGCAGCAGTAGTGGCAGGAGTAGCAGCAGTACCAGCAGCAGCAGCAGCGACAGCAGTAGCAGTGACAGCCGCAGCCGTAGCCGTAGCAGGCAGCGAGGAGACAAGCGACGGCACAGGAGCAGCAGCAGGGACGCAGCACGAGGCACAGCTGCACTACGCAGAGGCCGGCACAGCAGCAGGAGCCGCAGCCGCAGCAGAAGCCGCAGCAGAGGTAGGGGTGGCTACCGCCGTGGCCGCAGCAGCAGAAGCAGGAGTAGAAGCAGAGAACAGAAGCGAGCCCGGCACTCGCCTGCACCTGCTGGTGCGGCTGTGGTGGGTGGTGGTGAGCAGCGATCAGGGTGGTTAGTAACGCTGGAGGTGTCTAAGCCTGAGGGCTTAGTGGGCCAGCTGCTGCTGGGGCCGATGAGCATACACCAGCGCGTGGTGTTTGGCAGGTGCGAGTGCGGCTGTATGTAGGCAGCAGCAGCACCAGCACAGTGCCAACAGCAGAAGCGGTGATTAGCATGCTCACCTTCCGGATGCATGGACGGAGAAGACAGATGATGTGTTCATTGACAATGTGTGCCTTAGTGGCGTATGTATCTGACTTGCCTCGTCACATGTGCTAGAGTCAGTGTTGTGCGCGGTGTGCGGCATGCAAGCATTGCTCATTGTCGACACTAGGACACTTTGCATGCTGGCATCATAAGCAACACACGCAGTCCCGCACTCATGCTTGGACCAACAACTGGCTGCTGCTGTTTCTCCTGCTGCCTGCCCTGCACAACTACCCTCTCTCTACGTATACCGCTGTCCTGCAGGGCCCCTAGCTGCGGAGTGGTGCTGGAGCACCTGAGTGTGAGCAGGCAGCATGCGCAGCTGTCAGTTGACCTTGCAGGAACGGTCAACGTGATGGACATGGGGGCAGCACACGGCACCAAGCTGAATGATGCCTGGATTAAGCCGCAGCAGCCGCGCGAGCTGCCTGTGGGGTGTGTGCTGAAGTTTGGGGCAAGCACGCGGGTGTATAAGCTGCTGTCTGTGGAGAAGGTGTGAGCAGGAAACAGCGGCGCTGCTGGGGATGCATATGGTGTGGCTGGGGAGCGTGCAACGGGAGACCAATGCAGTGGACCTGCTGGACTGCTGTGGCATGGTTGTGCAGCGGTCTATTGTGTAACGTTTCTGCGATTGCTTATCTACTGCGTTGGGCGTGGCTGAGCTGTGTGTTGAGTGGTGCCTGAGCGCCTGGCACTCCTGGTCAAAGTGACTGGTACCGCAGGGCTCATGGTTGTAGTCCTGAAGCAAGTCCTCCGTCGACAAGTGTGTGCACGTAAGTACGTTTTCGAAATTGACCGCGACAGCAAGTGCCTTCAAGTGCGAGAGAGAGCGGGCTGCAGCTGCACAAGACACCTGTCCGTTTTGCACCCCTGCTGATCGACCTTTGGCTCTCGATTTGGGCTTAAACACAGCTGAAAAAGCCATCGTCACGGCATACAGCGCCAGGAGCGGCCAGCTGTGTTCGATCGCTCTGCAAGCAGCAAGCAACTGAACGCCAGTTGGTCTTTCCTGTCAACCGTGTTGCACAATCGAGCGCCCCAATCTCAGTTGTACGAGTAGGTTATTCTTATAGCCGAGCAGCAACACTGCAGCAGTAGTCAGCATGGCTGGAGGCAGCAATAGCAGTAGACAGCGGAGGCTTCTAGGAGCAGGGCCAGGGCTACTGCTGCTGCTTGCGTTGCTGGCAGCCTGTGCAGAGCATGTAGCAGCCAGGAACTTCTACGACTTGCTGAATGTCCCTCAAGGCGCCAGCGATCAGCAGATCAAGCGCAGCTACCGCAAATTGGCGCTGAAGTACCACCCAGACAAGGTGCGTGCGCACAGCAGTTGGCAGTTGACTCAGCATCACAGTGTTTGCTGTGGGTCCGATAGATGGAGCAGCTGTGAAGCAGCACCAGCAAGAGCAGTTTGTCATGCAACTGCTGCTGGCCAGGTGCACCTCAATGTACTGCCAGATGTACTGTCGTATTCCACTGTGCCGTCAGCATATGCATGGTCTTCCCCTCTGTCAGCAGCATACAACAGCTTGCAGGAGTGGTTTGTGGTTCTGTTATGCAGTTCCATGCAACCACAGCAGCTATCAAGGTGGCGGCATGTTTGTGATGTTGCTGATGTCACCACATGCAGTCGGCCTGCTTTCTGCAACGCTTGTTGCTAGGCTCACCACAGCAACAATGCTGAGCGTTGCTCATGACTGCCATGCTCAGTATGGCACGTTGCACGCATAACTGCATGCTGATGTCAGCTCAAACGTGCTGCCTGCTTGCTTGCTCCCCTTGCTGTTCACTGTCTCGACCCTAAACCCCAGGTCACTGGCACAGAGGCAGAAAAGGCAGAGGCTGCCAAGCACTTTGCAGAGATCAACCACGCGTACGAAACCCTGTCAGACACCGAAAAGCGCCAGATCTACGATCAGTACGGCGAAGAGGGCTTGCGCCAGCACGCGGGCCAGCAAGGCGGCGGCCACCCTGGCGGTAACCTCTTTGACATGTTCTTTGGTGGCGGCAACCCCTTCGGAAACCAACAAGACCAAGAGGAGCGGACCCCTAAGGGCCATGACGTGGTGGTTGACCTGTTTGTGAGCCTCAAGGACTTGTATGTAGGCAAAGAGATCACCACTGTGCGTGACAAGCCTGTGCTGCGTCCCGCGTCGGGTACTCGGCGCTGCAAGTGCAAGCAGAAGCTCATCACACGACAGCTGGGTCCCGGCATGTTTCAGCAGTTCACGCAGAACGTGTGCGAGGAGTGCCCTGCAGTGAAGCTTGAGCGCGAAAAGGAGACGATTAACGTGCATGTCGAGCCGGGCATGGTAGAGGGGCAGGAGATTCGGTTCTTTGAAGAAGGTGAGCCTCTGGTTGACGGCGAACCCGGAGATCTCAAGTTCAAGATCCGGACGCTGCCGCATGCGGTGTTCAAGCGCGCTGGCAACGACTTGTACATGGATAAGACCATCTCACTGGTTGATGCCTTGACCGGGTTTAAGCATGAGCTTGAGCATCTAGACGGGCATAAGGTTGTGCTCGAGTCAAACAGGGTGACACGGCCTGGTGACGTGCAGTTCATTGAGGGTGAGGGTATGCCTATTTATGACAGCGCGTCACGTGGCCAGCTGCAAGTGAAATATACTGTGGACTTCCCTCGCACGTTGACTGAGGAGCAGAAGGAGACTGTGCGCAGCTTGTTTGGTGGTGGCAAGGATGCAGCAGCTGCTGCCTGATTTGGCAGTACATGTTGCAGGTGTTGCAGGTGATGGCCCTGCGGTACATGTTGCAGGTGATGTTGATTTGGTAATTTGATGAAGATGATGTTGCAGGTGCATGCCCCACATGCCAACTGTGGTGACACAGCCACATCATTCATGATCTTGGTTTTGGTGATCAAGCAGTTGATATAGGCAGCTGCATGTTCCGCTGGGTGAGGGCGCGCATGATAGTTTTACGAGCTGTGCATGTAGTGAGAGCTCTGGTTTGAAGGAGAAGAGGAGGGTGATGGGGTTGTTAACAACTTGTGGGCAAGGCGTCTTCAAGGCTTGGCTCTTTCAGCCGCAGCAGCCTGCTGGCAACCTGAGGTTGTGCGGTGCATGTAGCATCACCACCTGTGCGTGGCAGCCATATGATTGCGGGGTATTGATGTCAGAGGTAAATCAAACGCTCTTGAATTTGGCAGTGGGTGATGCCTGTGTTCCAGTCACTGCGTGCTGGGGACGGATCAAGCAGCAGCAACTGAAATAGTACAACACCAGCAGCAGCAGAGTCAGCAGCACATGTACTCACCGTCACATTGCAACCAACAGCTGCTGAAACGCATTGTTGCTGCTTGTGCGCGCCCGGCGCAAAAGTTTTGCGTGCAATTTCAAATGCACAGTGACAACCCAGCTTAGCCCAAACCCCAAACGCCCCATGTCACCAATCTCTACTCGTACATTCGTAGCAGCAGCGCGCCCTGTCGATGTATGTTACAACGGTCAAGATGCTGCCGCTTTCAAACGCGACACGCTGCCACCTGACTAGATCGTGCACTCTGGGACAGCACAGGGTGGGGCCGTTCCCGTCTGCTAGGTCCAGGAACGCAGCAACGCCGGCAGCAGCGATGTCGAAGCAAGCAGAAGGCGTCACCACTGCTTCTCTACTCGAGGGTGCCAAGGCCAAGGTGCAAGCACAGCTCAAACTTGACAGGGACAGCTCAACTGCAGCAACTGCCACACGTGTGCACCCAGTCACTGCATCTAGCCTGGAATCCTTCCTGCAAGCACTCAACCAACCATCTGCAGCAGCATGGGCCAGCATTAACAAGTTCAAGGCACAGAGCGGTGAAGTACTGCTGATTCCCAGCGAGCAAGGTGCTGTCAGCGCAGCTCTCCTCGGTGTTGGACAATCATTCGATGATATGTGGGCATATGCAGCGCTGCACGGAAAGCTTCCAGCTGGCACTTATGATTTGGTGCTTCCAGATGCAGCTGGCACTGCAGCAGCAGATAAGGCGCTGCTGGGGTGGATGCTAGGTACGGGGTTCTGTATGCTGTGGGAGCTGCTTGTGTTGCTGACGGATTTTCAAGCGGCACCAGAGCAGGGTACAATGAGTGTTGAAAATGCCATAGGGGGGTGGATCTTTCCTTTGAATTGAGGCGCAAATCATGCCAGGTGCGTTAGCTGCAGGAAGCCACATCAGTGCTATGCATAGTGCGGCACGCATGCAGACACTGTGCAGAACTTGCAACCAAATGAACTCCCGCTCTTTGTGCAGAGAGGCATCTTTACTCCAACCCTCAATAGTTCCTTGATCTATGCATGCTGCGTGTTGACAGGTTGCTACAAGTTTAGCCGGTACAAGACAGGCAAGCTGGACAAGCAGCAGGCCAGTGGGCAGCAGCAGCAGCAGGCAGCAGCCAGTGAGGATGAGAAGCCAATGCTGCTGGTACCCCAAGGAGCAAACATGTGAGAAGACATGCTGCTTACGCAACCAGCAACAACAATCTCTGGCAGCTCAGCAATCGCGCTCAGCTATGCACAGCACCAGCCACGTTGTCCAATGGACCGACACAGGCGAACAAGTGCACTGCAGCTGCAGCATGCGCATCCTGCCGTCTTTGTGTAGTTCAGCACCCAGCAGTGACGCCTGCAAGACATGCTAGACCAGCAGAACACGTACCTGGTACAACCATAGCATCATGCTTGCGAAGAGGTTGGCAGATGCATTGTTTCAATCGCCTGCCTGTATCTGTTTTCTGCTGCGCCCATGCGCTGCTGCTCTTGCTGTTGCCATGCCAGTGCTGCTGTGTCGCCCATTGCTGAGGGGTTCTTCTGGTGCCGTGACATGATCAACACACCAGCAGAAGATTTTAGCCCACAGGGCCTAGCAGCAGAGGCAGCAGCACTGGCAGCAACGCATGCAGGTGTGTCAGGATGTGAGATGAAGGTGTGGGCTGGTTGAGCATTGCAGCGGCTGCATACATGCAGTATCAAGTACTGCAGCAGTTGCATCTATTGCAACTCACTGAGGCTGAGTTGGTTGCGCCAAGGCAACTGCGAGCTAGACCCTTTTTTGTCAGTCTCGCATTCCTGTGCTATATGCTGCAGGCGTGTCATTGCAGGGCATAAAGGAGTTGACTGACGAGCTGTTTGAACCACGCTTTTGCTGACCTCTCGATTTTTACGGTGCAGGTGTGTCACTGCAAGTCATTGAAGGAGATGATCTGCTGGCAGCCAACTACCCAGCAGTACACACAGTGGGCAGGGCAGCAGCACGACCTCCAGCCCTCATTGACCTCTCATGGAGCCCAACCAGCAGCAGCAGCAGCAGGCCTGCAAACCTTGGCAGTGACAGCACAGCAGCAGCAGCAGCAGCAGGTGGTTTGCCGCTGGTTGCGCTGGTGGGCAAGGGTGTGTGCTTTGACACTGGGGGCCTAGACTTGAAGACAGCACAAGGCATGAAGCTGATGAAGAAGGTGAGGAGGCATGCTTGGAGTCACATTACATGCCTCACTCATCCAGGCGTCATAACCCCACTCAGGAGCCAACAGGAGGCTTGTAGGGGGGATACTTTTACAGGCTGAGTATGCAACAAGTAATCCTGGCAGTTGACTTCTGCAGATGGACCAAAAGAAGCTTACAGAGAAAGTGGGATTAAGTATGGAAATTTCACAGAGCAATTGGATAGTGGCGCATGTGCCCTAGGTTGTACGTGTACTGTGGTCTGGTCTGGCCGATGCTGATGCAAGAGGAGATGCAAAAACACTACAGATCTTTTACAACAACAGCTACAAAGATATCTTCAAATGTACATATGTGACTGCTGCATCTGCTGCATTATGTGCTGCAACCACTTGGAATGGGACCCTTTATGCCACGTACAGCTGCATCCTTCATGCTGCTTTGCTTGCAGGACATGGGAGGTGCGGCGCTGATGCTTGCGCTGTCTCACGTCATCATCAGCGCACAGCTGCCAGTGCGTCTGCGGCTGCTGCTGCCTGCAGTGGAGAACGCAGTTAGCGGCAGCTCATATAGGCCAGGGGATGTGCTACAAACGCGTGCTGGAATCACCGTGGAGAATGGCAACACTGACGCAGAGGGCAGGTCAGTCTGTGGGGATGGATTGCAGTATGTTCCAGCTGGTTGCATTGCCCCATGAGTGGATTAGACAAAGGACAGCTCTTGTTGGCTGACATGCAGCCACGTGTGTTGCAAACGCGTGCTGGCATCACGGTTGATAATGGCAACACTAACGCAGAGGGCAGGTCAGTCTGTGTGGACTGCGATATGTGCCAACTGGCTGCATTGCCCTGTGAGTGGATTTATCAAAGAAACGCCATGGCCGACATGCAGGTACGTGTGTTACAGATGCGTGCTGGCATCACAGTGGAGAATGGTAACACAGATGCAGAGGGCAGGTTAGTTTGTGTGGAGTGCGATATGTACCAGCTAGTTGCATTGCCCCGTGGCTGGATGTGTGGCCTCAGCAAAGACAGCTCTTGCCCTACATGCAGCCACGTGTGTATAGACGCGTGCTGGCATCACAGTAGAGAATGGCAACACTGACGCAGAGGGCAGGTCCGTCTGTGTGGAGTGCGATATATACCAGCTAGTTGCATTGCCCCGTGAGTGGTTGCTCATGAAAGGACAGCTCTTGGCCGCCATGCAGCCACGTGTGTTACAGATGCGTGCTGGCAACACAGTAGAGAATGGCGACACTGACGCAGAGGGCAGCTAGGGCTTCACTTCATGATGCGAGCCAGTTGTTGTGTGTTGCGCCATGAGTCGTGGGGAGGCAGCTCGTAGCAGGACAGTTGCAGCAGCAGTGTGTCGTGTCTGCTTCTTGCCTGCTTCTTGCCCTTGCTGAATAGTGTGCCTCCCATTTGCGTTACTGATCCGTGCTGCTGCTGCTGCTATGCTGTGCAGGCTCATCTTATCAGATGCCATCTACGAGGCGGCTTGCAGCAGCCCAGATGTGCTGATTGATGCGGCCACGCTCACAGGTGCGCCCTGCATGCAGAGCTACTATGTTATATAGCATCTATAGCCTATATGGTGATTGCCGTCTAGAAGATGCACTGTGTCTTACTCTACAGACGCAGCGGCCCTGCTGCGCTGACGTACGGTGCTGCGTCTGTACTGTTTTTGAATGCCGGTGCCATGAATGTGGTTGTTATTCTACGTGACACCTGCTGCTGCTGCTGCTGCTGTTGCTGCTGCAGGTGCTGCTCGTGTTGCGCTGGGTCCTGAGCTGCCTGTGGTGTTCAGCAACTGCGATGACACATGGATGCAGCTAGAGGCAGCATCAAAACAAGAGGTAAGCAGCTAAATGTGCCGCACAACCAGCTTCTTTCAGGTGTTGATCAAAGGCATGTTCCAGGCCTGATGTTCCTCCTGAATGCTGTGCCATGCACAAATGTGAAGCAGCATCACAGATTTGTTGCTAAGCGCCCTACCAATAAGCTCCGCCAACATGTGTGGTGTTATTCTGGAAGCGCAACCCTGCGGCGGCATGCCTGCAGCTCTCTGCTGCACATGTCCTGTTTTGGGCTGTAGCCGCCGCTGCAACTCAGATGTTGTTTACACGCACTATCTTGTTGCTCGCAGAGCGACCCTATGTGGCGGCTGCCGCTGTGGCCCGGCTACCGCAAGCAGCTTGACAGCAAAGTCGCCGACCTCAGCAACACAGGAGAGCCAGGCCAAGCAGGCGCCATCACTGCAGCGCTGTTCCTGCAAGAGTTTGCACGGCAGGCGCCAGCCTGGGTGCACATTGATACAGCAGGGTGGGTGTCTGGTGGCAGTGCAGGGCCTGGGCGGCCGGAGGGAGGGGATGCGTTGGCGTTGCGGGCGCTGTGGCGGCTCCTGCAGGACAGATATGGCGCAGCACCGCCGCAGTAACTTGTCCCTTTCGGATTTCAAATCGCATTCTGATGGCGCCCCATGGTATGGCACGATGTACAACAAGTTTAAATGAATCATGACCATCATCATCATCATCATGTTACCCATTAAGCCACCCATGAATCATGACGATGCTTGTCGAGATTGGCAAGGGCTTGCACTTTTCATTCAATGAGCTCAGTGAGCGCCCTGATCAGCCATGGCAGTCACTGTCACTGACAGCAATAGCAATGCAACATCAGAATCGTTTGATACTTCTTGGATTCAGGGCCGCTCTGTAACTTACATTGAATCGCGCCAACAACAACGCCTCCGAGGCATCCCTCTTGGCAAGACGCAGCATGACCAAGACATTGAACTCAAGTCTATAGCTTTGAAAGCGTTCAAGTCAGTGACTGCATGCACCATCATGGACCTTCATGGACCTATGATAGGGGGGCCAGCACACATGCATGATCTTGACCCCACCACCACCACCACCACCATGCAACTGAGGCACGGCAGACTCACTATGTAGTTGGCTTTCGCATTGCTGAACTTCCGGGTGCAGCACCTTCTGCAATGATCATGATGATGCACCAGCAATCGTTGCGTGATCAGCAACCAGGCACAATGCTTGCAGTCCGGTGTACCGGTACCGGTTCACCCGAGTGAAGCGTTGTGCTGGTTGATCACCATCATCATCATCATCAAAAAAATAATAATGTACCGGTACCAGTTCACCCGAGTGAAGCGTTGTGCTGGTTGATCACGCAACGACTGTGCCGGTACAATGTCACCATGCCCACGCAGCAGTGGCTGCAGCCGTGAAACAGCTGCAGCTACATCACACTAGTTTCACAAGGAAGTCCTGCAAGACGTCCAACATTAGTTCCGGCAAACTATGATCAGCACTTACGTACGAACGCAACCCAGCTCTTGATACACAGGTCAACGGAACACGCAAGCCACCTGCCAACTGATGTTGATACATGCTGCTGCTGCTGCTGCCAACAGCTACACTGCGCATGCACACGTAAGACACATGCAGCACGTGCCGTCAATAGCACCGCACCTGCAGCCATGCAAAGGCGGGTGGCTGCCGATACAGTCTCAAGCCACGACAGCAACGCCCACTGCCCCAGCCAGGAACCGTGTGTCACGTCACTGCACGTCACTGCTGCAACACCAGCACTTCATGCTTCAGTGCTTGCAGCACCAATGCAGCGGCACCACTGCAGCTGATATCTATCGAGGTTCCACGGAGCACAACTCATAGCTGCAGTGTAGCCACAGCAAGCAACTCGTCACGAGGCAACTGCTGCATCAGCGCTTTAGCACCAACCACGGTGGTGCGCCATGACAAGAACCTCTTCACATGCCGTGATGCAGCTTCCCTTGCCACCCATGCAGGCTCAACCGCTGCTACACAGCATTCCATCATCCTGTGCTGCAACCTTTCCACATAGCTCCCGCAGCTGCAGCTGCTGCTGCCGCTGCAAAACGCACGCAGATAACGACCAAGCTGCTGCTGCTTCACCTGCCTTTCAGCTCTGCCAGCCGGCTAGTCAAGTCTGCCTCTGGCGCTGCCTGCGCTGCCGCTGCAACGCTTGTAGAGGCGCCAGGCAGGCCTATCTGCAGCTCCAATCCGTGCTCGTCTGCAACTTGCTGCATGAGCGCCCCCACCTCATCCTCTGGGGTTGACAGTGCAGCCTGTTGGCTCATGACACCGTCAACCACCTGGGTCTGCAGGTCCAGGTTTTCAAACTGCTTCTCAAACTGCTGCATGGTGCCCGCAATCTGCGAGGAAAATGTGGGATTGGCAGCAGCAAGAGGGGGTGCATTGTGGGTGTGATTCATGGGGCAAAGGTAGATGCTGCATGAAAGCATTGCAAAGGAATGCAGCGCAAGCGGCTGCAGGATCGTGAACACACACGACACATTAGCGGCGCAGTGCAGGAATGCTGTTTGGTCCCAGATCATCACACAGCATGAATTGGAGAGTCCATAGAATGCACGACCCCAGAATGCACACACTGCATCTGACGCAAGCACTATATGCTGAGCCCACTCGAGCAGCAGCAGCTGCATTGCATTGCCTTGCACAGTCAACTGCACACACAGCCTGTCGCTGTGCAAACCCTACAGCAGCAACCAACGCACCTTCTCCAGATTGTTTGCTGCAAGAGCCTTCTCCAGATTCTTTGTGATGGCCATCATATTCTTGTTCACCATCTGCATCTTGGCCTGCGTGTCCAGCCTGCTGACAACTGCATCCAAGCGGCTAGCTAGGCGCAGGTAGTTGAGCTGCTCGTGCTTCTTGCGGATGGCGTTCTGTGCGTAGATCTTAGCTCCCTCTACGTTGCCCTTCTCGATGGCCTTCTTGACTTTGAGGCGCTCTGCTTTCTCGTCCTTCTCACATTTCACTGCTGACCTGTTGAGGGTCTTGGCCATAAACTTGAGGTTGAACACCTGTAGATGCAGAGTATGTGACGAGTTCGGGTGTTTAAGCTGCTGATAATGCTTGCAGGACAGAGGATAACGTGAGCTGGAGGCACAGAGGCATCAGGTGCTGGGGCAGTGCTCTGCTGCTGATGCTGTGCTGAATCACGGGGAGCCATGCAGCACACGAGGGAGCTTAATCGCTGCATGTGGTTACCTGTTCGAGCAGCTTATCACCCATGGTTGCGCTGCTGGCTGTGCAAGCAATCAAGCTAGCTGCTAGGCAGGTTGCGCACGGGACGAGCAACTGCCTGGGCGCAACCGGATCCCCGTGACTATACTGCCCAAAGACGCTGATGTACTTCCAACGGCAACTTGTTTCTGTACAGCGTAAGACAGAGCAGGCTTGAAGACGGCTTGAAAGCTGTCAAGGGCTTGGGGGAAGCTGACAGTAAGTGTACTTGCAAGGTGCCAAAACCGTCGCATGGAGGCAAGCTTCCAGCAGAGAAACTTCACATGTACCTGCTGACTCTTGTGTGCTGGTCCCCGCCCGTCAGTTACACGTGGCAGGTAACAAGGGTTTTATGCATATGCGTACCAGCATTGGGACCTTCAGTGCTGTGCTGCAAGCGCAGACAGGGTGTGTGGCACATTTGCTGGTGTTGTGCCGCCAATACCTCTGATATCTTCTATTGCACGAATGCCGATGCATGCTGACGCAGCCAGCACGCAGCGCCTGACATACAGCGTCAGTGGTATCCCCGACCGTCAAGGGCCCTGACAAGTCGTGGTCAGTCAGTACATACCCTTAACGAATCACATGACACACGCAGCAGCCTGCTGCGCAGGCCGCGCAGCTGTCTGGCAGACATGGAATATATGTCACACGCAGCATGCCATTCCAGCTGGCTTGGCTGCGGCCATTTGCCTGTGCGGCCTCCAACCAAGACGTGGCACATACCAAACACAAGGCATGAGGGTCTGCATTTCCAATGAACCACTGCCATAGCTGCAGCAGAGCTGCCAGAGTCTTAGCCTGCTATTATGATGCACTCCCAGTGCAAGACAACAACAACCGCTGCAGCGGTTCGATGCAACCATATGCGCAGCTTTCCTGTTCGGTTGCTTCATGCATCAGCTGCTCCACAGCAATTCTGGCCAATCTACTTGCAGCTGCAACTGCCGTCAGTGCAGCAACAGATGCCTTGCTGTGCAGCGCAACTGCGCTGCGTAACAGCTGCAAGACATCGTCGCTGCTCAGCTGCTGCGCTGCTGGCAAGCAACAGAGCTGACCGGTGCAGACAGTTGCTGTGACGTCTGAGAGACTTTCCTGCAGCAGCTGCATCACATCGCCGCATCCCAGCTGCTGAGCTGCTGGCAGCCTGCACAAAGCGGCTACAACCTTAAGGTGCCTAGCACCGCCCCTAACAGCTGCCTCCAACAGCCGCAGTGCATCAGCAGATGTCAGCTGCCGAGCAGCTGGCAGCCGGCACAGCTGCCGCACTATATCATGCGCAAAAGATCCAGAATTCTTGATAGTTGCCTGCAGCAATTCCACAACTACATGCTTCCCTAGATCTTGCGCAGCTGGCACCTGGTGCCGCACAAACCTTGCAACTCGCTCTATAATACCATGGCCATGGTGCATCCAACACATCAGAAGTCGCATGACAACTTCAATGGTTGGCGCATCCAGGTGCCCCTGCACAGCTGGATGTTTCAGCAACCGCAGTGCTTCTGAGTCATGCTGCCGTACAAGTGCTGTCACAAGCAGTCTTCGAGCAGCGGCAGACTCAAGCAGGTGTGGCAGGCACCTGACCGCAGTTGATGCTGTTGCAAGGCTTCTGCAGTTCACAGCCAGCTGAAGCAGATTCGCAGCGTCAGCTGCTGGTAGTGGCGTGGCTTCCTGCACAGCAGCAGCAGCAGCATCACATGCAGTAGCTTGAGCTGACGGGAACCAATCCCGGTGGCGCTGTGCAACATGCACTGCAGGTGCTCTGCAGCATGCACTGAGTGCATGGCATGCTCATGCAGTGCACACATGCAACAGGGCCAAACACATTCTTTGAAGCTTTCGCATAGCTGCTTTGCACTTGAAGATCTCCATGCAATGATGAATGCCCCAGAGTGCAGGCTGTGTTGAAGCGGCACCAGTTGTTTCTAGACTCTAGTTCTACCGGCCGCATGCGTACTCACCCAGTCTTGACCGCAGCAGATGGCAACTGCAGCAGCTGGTATGTTTGACGCCACTCCCAGCTGCTGTTGCGCCTGCACCCACACCTCCACTCCTGCCACCATGTGGCTGGCTGCTGACAGCAGCTGCGCATATGGCATGCGCACACCAGCTGCCACAAGCTGCTGTGCATGCTGCAAACGCACGTGCGGCAGGTGCACCAGCCACTGCAGCACATCTGCAGCTGCTAGTGCACTGGCCGTTACGCTAGGTACCACGTGCACCAGCCATAGCACTGGCTGCAGACACTGATCCGCTGGTGATGGTGGTGGTATGCCTACAGCTGCTGCTGCTTCTGCTGCTGCTGCCTGCTCTTTGCTTGAAGGTCTCTAGGGGCTTCACGGGAGACATAGCCTTCAGCAGCAGCACATGAGCGCTCTGCTTAGCTACTTCAACACATTCGCCCCTGAGCTGCCGGCTGCTGGTTGCGAGGCAGGCCAGGCCCTGCAGGCCCAGCGCCCTGCCAAGATAAGGCAGCACGACAACTAAAGCGCCTGCTGCGTCGGTCGCCGCTACTTCGTCGGACAAACAGTCAGTGAAATCATGCAATGACTGCTCCACCTCTGCCATTGCGAAGCTCAGCTGTGCTAAAATGCCGTGGGACGTCTTGGTGCGAACAGCTGGAACGTGGTCCTCGTGATGCCTGCAGAAGACCGAATATAACAGGTGCGTATGTTCTGCAAGTGGGGTGCTACGCCTTAGTATATCAAGCAAAGAGCAGGTTACGTTGGACTCAAGCTGTGCTACGACAGAGCTTCAGAAGCTCGCTCTACACCCAAGACCAAACCAGCAACAACACAGGTGACTATTGCATTCACATCAGTTGCTCATAAACAACTTATGCATTGATTCGCATGGTGCTGGTGCGGAGTCTGGACCTCCTGACCATACAGCTACCTAGGCCTGAGGACGGCTCCAACTGCCGTGCTAAATTGGCTTCAGAGCCCTGCTAAACTGGCCCCCAGACGAAATTCTTGGGCAGCCAATGTGGTCACATGCTTGAGCATATGCCGTACTGCCCGTCAGGCTGAGCCTGCACTGCAGGTAGTGCAGGTAGCTGGCCCAGCTGGGTAGCTGCTTTGTGAAGCCGAGGCAACATTGCAGAAGCTGCAGAACCCACAGAACAGTCGCCTACTTGCTCAAATTATTTCAAGACTTACGATGCGACGGAATTAGATAGTTATACAGGCAAGTCTTGCTCAGCATGTTGCCTGCCTGGTGGGTGAGTGGTTGGTGAAGCTGTCATGGAAGCTGTCAGTGGTGGCTGAGGCGTGGTGGCTGATACAAAAGCGATCAGACAAAATGTTAGATGCAGTAAGCGACATACACGGAAACTGACACAGCGCTTGGACATCAGAAACGGTCACTTTTACACCAGCCTGGGCAAGCACGTTGATCTCTGCAACCCGAGGCACATATGCACCTGAGACCGACTTGAAGTCATTGAAGTAAGCGATAAAACCTACTTTAATTTCAGAAGTTTGCGTGTTTGTCGAGCGTTTGTCAAGGTGTGAGAGGTGTGAGTGACTCGACGAAGCGAGGCAAGGTGAGAGCAAGCGGCCCGATCCTATGAGCTTAGCACGGTCGTTCATTGCGTTTGTTGACTGGATTTTGCTCAAGCCTACATCAGTCGACAGTTGCAACCCTTCACCTTGACGTGTTTGAACTCTTCGTTCTACAGACTTTCTGAAGTAGTTCTGAACCACTTTTCATATGCTGACGGAAACTTGCATGCCGCTCACGTAGTGCCTAGTCCCCGTACCCACGTCCCTTGAAGCTTTCACACGAGCTTGTGTTGCTGCTAATTGCTCCGCGATCAACTATGCTCCACCAGAGCGTCCTGCGAGGCACTTCTGCGCACGCAAGCACTGCAGCTGGACTAGTGCCACCCTGCCTGATACGCAGCAGCAGCTGCAGCAGTGGTCACCGCAGCAGGAGGTCTGTGCAGGTCAGCAGCAGCAACGGCTCAAGCTCCTGGGCGCAAACCATGGCGTCCTGCAATCCTGCTCTGTGTATACCCATTAGTGTCATGACAGACAGCTACAAGGCATCCCACTTCTTGCAGTACCCCACGTCCAAGAAGATGGTAGCGGTGAGCATACAGCAGATGCAGACTGCGGAGCAGTAGCAGGACGCACCCCTTCTGGGGGGCAGCGTGGTCGCTGTATCAGCAAGTTACAGACCATGCAGACATTCCTGTGTTTTTGTACCCATCCTGGGCATCCATGCAAACCCTAGATGCCTTGCAGGACAGCATGCAGGCACTGGCTGCAACATAGCAGCTGCTACATCGTTGAGGCACGCACATATCCTTGCACCGTCATCATATCTGGGGCAAAACTACACCGTCCCAAATCCCAAGTCTAGGCAGTGTGTCCTATCTGCAAAACCACTCAGTCATCTCCACCCACTGCAGCTGTTCTGCATCAATCATCAAGTTCCTGCATGCCTCTGCTGCTTGTGCTGCTGTCATGCGCACCATGTCGTACTGCAGTATGGCGAGTTCCGCACTGGATACAACAAGGACGAGCAGGACAGACGCATCCTGGTGTATGGCCTGCGCTACATCTTGGAGAACTACGTGATGCGGCCATGGACAGCAGATGACGTGGAGAAGGCAGACATATTCTTCAAGTGAGCATGCAGCAACAGCAGCCGCAGCAACACCAACAGCAGCGACAGCGGAGGCTTGAACCGCCTGCCCGGCAAGTAGCTGTGCAGTGCTGCTGTATCTGCAACAGCTGCTGCAGATGCAGCAGACGTATGCCTTGTGCGGTTGCAGCAGGGATGCGTGCGTGAGTCAGCGGTACCACTGCCAGCTGACGCTGATGCACAGGCAAGTTCTGCACATGGCTAACAATATGCCAGACACGCATACCTGCTGAAGAGCTGTAGCATCCGTGGCAGAGCCTGGGCGAGGCTGTTGTCAGCCATGCACATTACATGCCTGTGCTATAGCATTCTATTCCGTTTGGCCGTGCAACCCAGCAGCTGCTGAGGGCCCTCATAGCAGCGGCGCACACTGCGGCAGCATCACGCCGTAGAGCGTGCATGCACTGCAATTGATTGCCAAGCTGGTTCAGCACCTGACAGACCATGCTTCCTGCAAGCGTTCCTGCAAGCGTAGGCGGAGAGCGCCTAGAAAGGATGCTGAAGGCTCAACAGGCATGTCAACAATTGAGCAACTTGTTCATAACCCGCACCTGTCTGCACGGACTTGCCGTGATGACTCACATATCACTCTCCTGTCACTCTTATGTTGTCACTCTTGTTCACTCTTTTTCAGGACTCACCTGGCGCCAGGTCACACTGCCTTCCCCTTCCCCAAGGACCTGTACATGAAGTTCGTGGTGGAGAACAACGGCTACTTCCCGGTGAAGATCCAGGCACTGCAGGACGGCACATGTGTGCACGCACACGTGCCTGTGTACCAGGTGACTAGCGGCCTGATGCTAATTCTCTGAGATTACTGTAAAATCAATAACAGTACAATAAATAGAATAGAGCAGAACAGAGTAGAATAGATAGAATACAGAGAATGAGTTACAGAGTACAGTGTGCTTGCGGTGTACGGTGCCTGTTCAGTGTGCACTGGTCGTGATGTCCAGCAGTCGTCACCTGGCTCTGGTGGAAAGCATCCGCAGGATGGCGCAAGTCAACTAACACACTGCTGCTGCTGCTGCCCCCCCCTGCAGATCACCGCTGAGGAGGAGTATGCGCCGCTGTGCACCTTCCTGGAGACGCTGCTGACCATGATGTGGTGCGTGCAGTGATACAGCTGCTTGCTGCTTTGCTGTTCGTGGCTCCTGCTGCACTGGAAGTACAAGCAGCAGCACTCTAGCATGAAAGCAAGCAAGCAAGCAAGCAAGCAGAGGCAGACCCCTGCGTGTGATGACCAGCTGTTGATCAGGGCACATGTCTGCGGATTTGCCTGAAGTGGTTGCAACAGTCACATGCCGTGCTGCAAATCTTTGCTGACCATGGTGTGGAGACGCTGCTGACCATGATGTGGTGCGTGGCGCTGCTGGATGATGGTTGAATGCATGAATAACATGAAATGAAATGAAGAATGAGCTGCGTGTGGTGTGTTCACACTCAACCCCCGCGTATGTTCAAGGAAGGTGCGTGTGTGTTGATGAGGGAAACCTGATGCGCCTCCACACCCCTATAGCATTGCTTGCTGGTTGGTGTTGGTGGCTCCTGCTGAAGCAGGACATGCTTGGCAGCTGTTGATTACGCCACACTCATGTGCAAATCTTTTGCATCTAGCGGGTGCAACAGTCATGTGCCATCTGTCCATACGTTTGCTTCACTCTGCAGCTAGCGTTCAGCTCTCACACTCTGCTGCGCACATGCGCAAAGCGACATCCAGCAGCATACGCCTGCTCATTGGCTATTGTTCCCTCCTCCCTGCGCCCTTCACCCTGGGCCAAATGCGCTCTCTTCCTCTTCCACATTGCATTCCTCCCTTTCTGCAGGTACCCCACCACAGTGGCCACCCTCAGCCGCCGCGCCCGTGACATCATCGCAGCAGCGTTTGAGGCCAGTGCAGACGGAGGGGCCAGCAACCCCCTGCTGGCGAGCCGGCTGCATGACTTTGGCTTCAGGGGCTGCACTAGCATGGAGCAGTCTGTGCTGGGCGGCTGCGCACACCTGATCAACTTTGATGGCACTGACACCATGTCGGCAGCGTACTATGCACAGGTATGGGTGTGAGGGTTTGTGTTGCAGTTGGGGTTGGATGCGCTAACGCATGCATGGAGCAGTCTGTGCTGGGTGGCTGTGCACACCTGATCAACTTTGACGGCACTGACACCATGTCGGCAGCATACTATGCACAGGTGTGCTTTTGAGGGCTTGTGCTGCAGTGTGGGTTAGGTGGGGTGGCGCATGCATGCTGCCAGTGGTAGCGCAAGTGATGGGAGGGGGCACGCTTGCCGAGCTGTCCCCTTTCCATGCTGCTGCTGCGGACTGCTGATACGTCAGCTGCTGTGCTTCTGCTCTCTGTTGTGCTGCTGCTGCCAGCAGTGTGTTGCTGCTCCAAATCTTGCAGTTTCACCTTAATGGCTGCAGCCTGTAGGCATGCGCACCGCCTCAATCTGCTGCTGCTGCTGCTGTTGCTTCTGCTGCTGCTGCTGCGCACAGTACCACCTCAACGGTGGCCGGCCCGTGGGCATGAGCATCCCGGCTACAGAGCACTCCGTGATGACGTGCTGGCCTGATACAGCAGCTACTGTGCTTCTGCTCTCTGTTGTGCTACAGCAGTGTGCTGCTGTTTCAAATTGTGCAGTTTCACCTCAATGGCCGCACCTTGTAGGCATGAGCATCGCCTCAATCTGCTGCTGCTGCTGCTGCTGTTGCTTCTGCTGCTGCTGCTGCGCACAGTTCCACCTCAACGGTGGCCGGCCCGTGGGCATGAGCATCCCGGCTACAGAGCACTCCGTGATGACGTGCTGGCCTGACGAGCGCGCAGCCATCTTCAACATGATTGAGCACTTTGGCACCGGCTGCTTTGCAACTGTGATGGACAGCTACGACTATGGGGCAGCGCTTGAGCAGGTGCGTGGACACTCTATGAGTGCTGCATTTGAAGAACTTCTGCTGTTGTGACGCCTGCTTTGCAACTGTGATGGACAGCTATGACTATGGGGCAGCGCTTGAGCAGGTGCGTGGACACTCTATGAGTGCTGCATGTGAAGAACTTCTGCTGTTGTGACGCCTGCTTTGCAACTGTGATGGACAGCTATGACTATGGGGCAGCCCTTGAGCAGGTGCGTGGACACGCTATGTGTGCTGCTTTTTCAGATAGGGTGCAGGGGCAGATAGGGTGCAGGGGAAAGAGTACTGGACAGATGCTCATGTGTGCAAGTATCATGTGGGCACTGGTGGTGGTAGAGGTCATGGCGTCTGCTTTGCGACTGTCATGGACAGCTATGACTATGGAGCAGCGCTTGAGCAGGTGCGTGGACACTGGTATACCCTATGTGTGCTGCATCCGAAAGATGTCTGCTGTTGGCACCGGCTGCTTTGCAACTGTGATGGACAGCTACGACTATGGAGCAGCGCTTGAGCAGGTGCATGGACACTCCATGTGAGAATGTAGCAGCACTCTAGCAGAAAAATATGCAGTGACACCCATAGCCCACTGCATGCAAGGCTATGTGTGCTGCATTTGAATGAGGTCTGCTGTTGGGACGCCTGCTTTACAGCCATACGTTTCGGCCTCGGCACGGCAGCTCAACCTTTGAGGAGGCGGAAGAGTAGACTGATCATTCTGTCTATGTGGTGCAGGTGGTGCCTGTGGTGGCGTCCAAGAAGCTGGATGCGGAAGAGCAGACTGATCATATTCTCTGTGGTTGGTTGGTGCAGGTGGTGCCTGTGGTGGCGTCCAAATAAATGGAGTCGGAAGAGCATTCTGATCATGTTTTCTGTGGTTGCTTGCTGCAGGTGGTGCCTGTGGTGGCGTCCAAGAAGATGGAGGCGGAAGAGTAGACTAATTATGCTCTCTCTGTGGTTGACTGCTGCAGGTGGTGCCTGTGGTGGCGTCCAAGAAGGTGGAGGCCGGCGGCTTCTGGGTGCTGCGCCCCGACAGTGGTGACCCGGTCGACGTGGTGCTGCAGGTGAGGGACCTGTCTTTTCTTGGTGTTAGTGCAGGGGTGCTGCGCCCTGACAGCGGAGACCCGGTTGAGGTGGTGCGGTTTGTTGCCGCACAGTGCTGTGCCGTCGCTGCATGGCGAATGACGTCGGCCATCAAGTTGTGCAAACCATGCTCACCACTTTGCTGCCGTTGTGTTTGCGGCGCTGCTGACGATAGGGTGCATGGAGGCGCATGAGGTCTCCTCATCGTCACACACCCTTTCTCCTGAACTTACGCGGGCAAACACACCACGCCAAGCTCGTTCATTCACTGTTGCGCTGCGTGCAGGGTCTGCGTGCGCTGGATCGCGTGTTTGGCTCGGACACCAACAGCAAGGGCTTCAAGGTCATCAGGGGCGCGGGCGTAATCCAGGTGGGGGATTACTGCTGCTATAACACCAGTAGCTGCCTTCGGCGTGGCATGCAGTGTGGACATCAATGTTGCTTTTGGGGGGCAAGAAAGATGGCTTTGGCCATGGGGAGGGTGTGTTATATTTCTGGCAAGCTTTTTGATGCAGCGGCTGCAGCCATCGGTAGCGCGTTGCAGCTAATGCTTGTGAATGACATGCTTCAGCACTGTGCCAACAGCAAGGGCTTCAAGGTCATCAGGGGCGCAGGCGTAATCCAGGTGGGGGTAGCCACTATCATTGCCTTGCAGGACTAAGCAGAGTCCAAGTGCATTGTTTTGCAGAGCAAACAGTCGCTGTTTGACAGAGGAAAGGCAACTTATTGCCGTTGTGATATCAGCTGGCCTCGGTGTTGCATGCAGTGTGGTTCCATCGATGTTGCTGATGGGGGCAAGGAAGATGGCTTTGGCTGTAGGGTGTAACTTCTGGCAAGCTACTTGATGCCGCGGCTGCAGCCGCATCTGTAGTTGTGTTGCAGCTGATGCTTGTGAGATGCGTTGCTGCAGCAATGTGATGTGCTGTGCCGTTGCCAACTGTGCCCTTGCTTGATGCTCTTGTTTGCAGGGTGACGGCATCAATGTGATGATCGGCCGTTTTGGCTAGATCTTGAACACTCCAGCTGCTGCAGCAGCGTGCATCCTTTTGGACAAGCTCTGCCGTTGCCGACTGCTTGCTTGCTTGATGCTGTTGTTTGCAGGGTGATGGCATCAATGTGGTGACCATTGGCAAGATTTTGGACGCTGCAGCTGCTGCAGCAGCGTGCACCTTTTTTGAATGTGCTGTGCCTTCGCCAACTGCGCGCTTGCTTGATGCTGTTGTTTGCAGGGTGATGGCATCAATGTGGTGACCATTGGCAAGATCCTGGACGCTGCGGTGGCAGCAGGCTTCAGTGCAGAGAACGTGGCCTTTGGCATGGGAGGGGGTCTGCTGCAGCGAGTGAACAGGTACGAATGTGTAGACCGCTCTCACGTTTGCCTGAAATTGAAGCCGTAAAGCTTCCCGCAGTGTTCCAGTGTGTGGGATATGGCATGGGGGGAGCTGCTGCAGCGAGTGAATAGGTGCGCTGGTCGCTTCCACGTTGCCCAAACGGGAAGCCGCAGTGCTTACCGCAGTGTGTTCAGTGTGTGGGTTTTCATTTTGTGTCAGGTGCTTCTGCTGCTGATTTGGCAACGTTGACCAAACACCGCCACGGCCGTACGCTTCAATTTGTCTGTGGTGTGCTTCGCTTTGTTTGTGCTGCGTGTATGTTTGCATCAACCGTTTGTAAGTGGGAACTTTGCCGCAGTGGGCTTGTGTACTTGCCTGTAGTTCTGTAGTTTTGTCTGTTTGCCTAGCAGTTGACCAACAGGACGTTTGCGTGCTGCCGTGCCGTAGCGCGCTTGTGTGCTTGCTTGTAGTTCTATCTGTTATGCAGCAGTCGGCCAACTTGATTTAAAGCCTTTTGCATGCTCTCGTGCCTTGCTGGCTGCAGGGACACGATGAGCTTTGCCACGAAGCTCAACCACGTGGTCTACGCTGACGGCAGCGCGCATGACGTCATGAAGCACCCGCTGACAGACATGGGCAAGATCTCGCTGCCAGGTGAGACACTCGGCAACAACCAGCGCTGTGCTGCGTCCTGTCACAAACAGCAGCAGCCTGAATTGCAGCAAGTGGTTGTATGCCTGTCAGACAGTTCACAATGCAGAAGCGAAAGGCCAGCAGTGCCAAAGGAAACCGGCAACAGCAGTGCCTCCTTGACACGTGTGGTTGACGGCAGATGCCAAACTCAAAGCCACCCTTGTTGAAGCCCTTTGGAAACTGCTGTACTATATGTTTGCCCCTGCACCTGCTGCTGTGACTGCATGCTGGATTCTGTGGCGCGTATTGCAGTGTGTCGCTTCAGCGCGCTCACTGCACTGCACTGCATGCTGTGCTGTGTTGCTCCGCAGGTGTGCTGGCTTTGAAGCATTGATTCTGTGGCGCGTATTGCAGCGTGTCGCTCCAGCGCGCTTACTGTTCTGCATGCTGTGCTGCTCTTGTTGCTGCGCAGGTGTGCTAGCAGTGAAGCGCGTGGCTGGTGTGCCCACTGTGTTCCCAGCTGACAGTGGAGAGGTGGCAGCAGAGGAGGACATGCTGCAGGTGCGCTGCTGTGAGCTGTTTTGGTTTTGAAATGTCGCTTCCTGCCGTGATATACTTAGCCAATAGCAGTCTGATCTCTACGCCAATGGTAGCTGTAACCAGCTAGTTGCTGTTCTAGTGACATGCTGCAGGTGGGCTGGTGTGGGCTGGTTTGTTGCCCTTTGCAAGTGGTCTGTTTGGTGTCTCCGTTCCTTGCTGTTGCTGTGGCTGCTGGCCTGTTATAGCCACACTTATCTGGTCATTTTCACACATTTGGTCGCCATGAGTGCTCACATACTGTCTGCTCTGCTGCTGCTGCTGCTGATGTGGCTGCTTTGATTATGCTCTCAGGTGGTATACGACAAGGGTCCCCTACCCGCCACGCAGCAGTACTTCGAAGACTTCGATGCACTGCGGCAGCGTGCACATCGCGAGTGGGATGCACTGCCACGCAGCGCTGATGTGTACAGCGCATCGCTGCAGGCAAAGATTGCAGTGCTAAGTAAGGAGCACACCAGCAACGGCAAGCGGGCGCAGCAGCGGCAGCAGCAGCAGCAAGCGCAGCCGAAGCCGCAGGTGGCGGTGGGCACCAGCAGCTGAAGTGTGAATGCTGTGCTGGGAATAGTCAGTGGGACTAAGGGTTAAATGCCTCTATCTGCCTATCAGCTGGCTGGATGCTGTACTTCACATTGTGTTATGAGTTTTTCTACAGTGCACAGCACAAGTGCAGGGATCCAGCACATAGCATATATACTGAGTGTGTGACATGTGTACATTCAACAGCGCGTGTGGCCATGCATCACTGCAGAAGGGTGCAGCATGCACTGCTGACAGTGCATAGGGATATTGGAGCTGCAGCCAGTGCTGCTGCCGGTGCTGCCATGTGCAAACATATTGGCAGCGCAGCAGTTGCTGCAGCGCCCAGCAGGAGTGTGTCAGGGGCAATATACATGAATGGAGTGTTAGTAAGGGCTGCCGATACTAGTGGTGACTGGGTCAGCAGCCAGTGACTGGGTCAGCAGCCAAGTGCAGGGCAGCCTGGCAAAGGGCCAGCGGGGTGTGCGCTGCAGGAAGGTCGAGCTTCGGTCGAGATGGGGCCGTGTTGTAAGGTGGGGGTGGTGGTTTGGATGGGGTGATGGTGTCTGACAGCAGCAGTGGCATCGAGCAGTCACAGGGCCGGCCTGGTCTTGAGGATCTCATGCATGTGCAGCAACCGCTAGCCGAGCGCTTTTGCAAGAGGGAACTGTTTACACCGTGTATGGCATGTATGCATGCCGCGTGTGTAGCGAGTAGACTGTTACAATCGCTGAACTTGTGTCCCAAGACACATCCACACTTTGGGAACGCCGACGCAACGCATTGGCACATTTGCAGTGGGCAATGTACAGGCCGGTTACAGTCATATTGAGCACCATCGCCGCCTGCTGCCACTGAGGACAGATTGCCCAAGCACTGCTGTACATGACAACCCGCTGCTGTCCGTTCTTCCTTCTCAACTTCATATGAACTCAAAGCAGTTCCGACTGGAACTCAGCCAACGACCTCCAGCTGTTGTACCTAAGCACAACCCTGAGGCTCACTAGCCATACTATTGACACTATTGCACTGCTGTCACAACAATAGCACTGCCAGCTGACAAGATACTACTGCTGCACCACCTCCATTTACACTGTACTGTAGTTTGTGCTGGTCTCAGCCAACACGCTTCATCAACAGTCGCTAGGCGCGACTACTCTCTTCCTCCACCCCCCCCCCAGGGGCAGGCTGAGAACAGATCTGTCTAGACCCAGCACAAAAGCATCAACACAGAGGCTGAGCATCATCAAAAAAAGAAGCGTGCTGCAAAGCACTGCACTATGAATTGAATGGCCCATACTGTATTCCAAGCAAGCGTGCCAGAAGTGGCACTGCATGAATGAAAGCGCCGCACCAAGAAAAGAAAGAGGCCATGCAGTACTGCACAGTTGCATGACTGCTGTTGACCCGAAGAAGAAGAGGGGTTACACGGTGTGTTCAAGCGGCTACGCCGCAACGGACACCAGCTAGAAAAAGGATGCTGCGAACAGCTCAGCTCTGACTGTCACTCAAAAAGAGGCTGAACCCCAGAAACAGCCCCTGTGTGAGAGGCATGACCTTTGTTGTAAAAGCACAAATAGTCTTTCTCATCACACGCAATGTTGTTGTATCAGATAGTATCTGATCATGCAAGCAGTAGTCTGAGCAGTGTCAGTGACAGCAATCTATACATGTTGCAGTACAGGTGACGGGCTGAACTCGGGCGTCGGACATCAGCTCCGGAAAAGCAGGTCTGACTCAAGACAGCTGACAGGAGATGCAGGCAGAGGAAAGACCAGCTGCTGAGGGTGTGACACGGCTGCATTTCACAGCAGGCCTGCAGTGACCCCACAGCTTCCATCTGAAGATAGACTGGCCGCCACTGGTGGATAAGGTGTAGAGCATGAAAACAAAGCCTAAAACATTCATACATAGGCGGTCATCTGCGAACCACACACAAGCCATTGCCACGTAACACAGTGTGCCAAGCTATGAACGGCTGACATGTGAGTAGTTGAATCCTATGTCGACGAGGCACCCGAGCTGTAGCAGCAAAGTCTGCAAGTGCATCCCAAAAACTACCGACTGCCGCTCGCACTGCAACTTGTTCTACCAGCACAGGCACATTCAGCTGTTGAGAGACCGCCCAAGCCACCCTGCGGCCATGCTCAAATGCATGTATGGCTGCTAAACAAACCATATCCCATATTAGCCGGTGCATGTCATGGTGAGGGGCACATGCCAACCACAAAGCGCTGCACGGCAGGCTTGCACCTGCCGCCAACAAGTTGAATGCACGCAGCTGACCTTCCACCTCTTTACGTACAGCAACAGCAACAGGACATGTCCAGAAATGATGCTCCACACCTGGCCCAACCGCTGAACAAGCTGCACATCCCGTAGCCAGCTGCATGCGCTGTGCTGTAGGGAAGGCATTCAAAGCCAGGCGCCACGCAGCCTCTTCGTAAGCGTTAGCCACCCTGACACCCCACCAGCGAGACAACACCAACCGAACAACAGGCAGCTGGGCTCCAGCTGGGAGGCCATCCAACGTTCTAACACTGTCCAAATAAGCAGCATGACCGGGAGTAATAGCATCAAGTGCACGCAAACGTCGGCTGTTGACCCTGCTGCTGTCAGCACAAAGAAAACTCACCAGGTAAGAAGAGTGGCAGGAAAAAAAATTGTAAACGCAAAAGCATATGCATGGACACACTACAGACCACAACAACGCGGTCATAAACCAAACACACCACTGAAGAGGCAGTGCGCCAGCACAGCCTTATGTTCGTGCAGCATTGCACACTGTGCCAGTGCAGTAACTGTCACTAACCTAACCAGTGACACACATGCACTGCAAATGCGCATTGACATGCAGCAACACGCTACATAATGTAGCGAGTAGACTGTTACAATCGCCCCAGGCCACCCAGGCAGCTGCTGAACAACAGTCTTTGCCACAAGGCCCAAAACGACCCTATGTTATTGAACAAAGCAAGCAAACTGACACGCTGGCCACCACGTAGACCATGCTACACTCATGCCGCCACCATTGGTGGCCCTGGGCCCCCAACGCTGTGGGTCCACGCCATCTTCAGAGGCCTACCAGGCCCTGCCTTCAAACTCGCCTGGCTGGGAGCAGCACCCTGCGTGCTGCTGTCGGGCATACCAGCCACTAATCTGCTGCTGTTGCGCGCAGCAGCTGAGATGCTGCTGCTTGAGGGTGCCGCAGCCACAAAGGGGCTGCTACTTTCACTGCTTGAGGGCGCCGCAGCCACAAAGGGGCTGTTACTTTAACTGCTTGAGGGCGCCGCAGCCACAAAGGGGCTGCTACTTTCACTGTAGCGATTCTGTGGAGCCAGTGAAGGAGGGTTTAGAGCCTCTAGTGAACGACTGAACCGCAATCAGGATGAAAGTAACCCGCACTCCCTGAAACTGTCACAAAGTGTCATAAGTTACTCTCAAAGCTTCTTCCGTGCAGCGGGCGTCCAGCGAAACAGTGAAAAATCATGGTTCGTTTAAGCACCCCACCGCGGTGGTAGCCTCCTCTGTTCGATGTGCATACCCTGGCCGATGACAGCCGATGACAAGCACTGCCGGGCTCAAATGAAAGCTCTGATCCTTCCGCACAACTGGTGCAAGGCTTGAGTTGGACAGATTTGGACAAACACCTCAACGGGCTGCCTCTTTCAGGGCCTGCGAGCAGCACTGTGCACCTCAAGTCCTACTAGGCGTACACGACACCAGCATTCTAGCCAACATCGCTTAATTAACTTATCAACAATAAGTCGTTTGGCTTGTTTCGCGTGTGGTATGCGAGGTAGCAATCACGCAGCAGCAGTGTTAGTGCCGGAGCAGCGAACGCACAGCAACAGGAGCGCTAGTAAGGTGCGGCTACGATAATGGTGTAAAGAACCGTCAGAGCAGCGTGGGTGCCTAGGGACCCTTGGCACCTTGTCACTGGCACAGCTGTGCACAGCACTGCTGCAGCAGTAAGCTCCAGCTAGCGGCAAACAGGCACGGTCAGTCGAACTGCAATTGCAGGTCAAAAATTACCGTACAGTTCATAGCATGGCGATGTTCTTGAGCAGTCTGCTGCATGTATACCTGGAACTGAGCAACAGCAGCGGCAGCAGCAGCAGCAGCAGCAGCACTGGTCCCTCAGTACAGCCAGTGGAACGGATACAGCAGCTGTCTAACACTCACAGGTAGCTTTTAGGTATGTAGGAACAAACGCGCAGTGTCCAGCTGCACCCTTGCAGCTGTTGAAGGCAGAAGTGCAGGGTGGTCAGTGTCCGCATCCTGCATCACACATGCTTTTTGGACACCATAATAATAATAATCAATCCTTGTAAGTCATACCTTTCGGCATCGGCAACCGCGCCTCACCCACTGGGGAGGCGGAAAGCAGACTGATTATTCTCTCTATTTTTGGTGTAAGGTAGACCACCCAGACCCTTACACCCCTTACTAGGCAGCATGTGGGAATCACCCCATACAGTGGACTGCATACCTAGCAGGGCCAATTGTATATAGCCAGCAATCGACGGAGTCCTGCGGAGAGTCGCGAGGACATTAGCAGCATCCTTCCTTCGGCTTTCGCCGACTGTATCCCTGAGTCCAGGGACATACTGCTTAGGCTCAGAATCGAACCTGCAACCTTTCGGCCACTGTTCGTCCGTCATCACCACTGCGCCACGTGTTTTGGACACCATGTCAGCTCAGCTACGTATCTGCGGAAGAAAATTCACAGAAATATAAAAAAAGCGATGGTGAAGCGTTTCTGACTTTTAGCTTGTTGATCCATGCAGTTGCAGGCAAGTTATTGCAGTTTTGCCGAGGCCTGAAGATACTTGGCGGCGGCGGTGGTAGTAGTGCGACGTAGGCGCTGAAAAGCGCGTCGCGGAGGGTGACCAGACTGGCTCCGAAGAAGAAGAGGGGTTACACGGTGTGTTCAAGCGGCTACGCCGCAACGGACACCAGCTAGAAAAAGGATGCTGCGAACAGCTCAGCTCAGACTGTCACTCAAAAGGAGGCTGAACCCCAGAAAAACAGCCCCTGTGTGAGAGGCATGACATTTGGTGTGCAAGCACAACCGTCTTTCTCATCACACGCAATGTTGGTGTATCAGAGGGTATCTGATCATGAAAGCAGTAGTCTAAGCAGTGTCAGTGACAGCAATCTATACATTTTGCAGTACAGGCGGCGGGCTGAGCTCGGGCGTCTAACACTAGCTCAAGAAAAGCAGGTCGGACTCAAGGCAGCTGATGGAATATGCAAGCAGAGGGCCGACCAGCTGCTGAGGGTGTGACATCTCTGCATTCCAGCAGTTATGCAGTGACCCACAACATCCACCCAAAAAAAGGACTGGCCGCCTCTGGCGGAGATGGTTGTTGAGCATGAATAAAAGCAAGCAAATACATGCATACACAGGCTGTCATCTGCGACTGGCTCCGTGTTCTCGCGGCCCTCCACTTGAAGAAGAGGGGTTACACGGCGGCCCTCCACCGGGGTATGGTGGCTTGTAACAAATTCTTCTTCTTCTTGCAGTTTTGCTTGGTCCGGCGGGACGTTAAACACGTGGGTTAGCGTAGTGGTATGGCGTTCGTTTGCCATCCATGAGGCGGGGGTTCGATTCCTGGTCGGGTCGAACTTTCTGGCGGCGCTGAGTCGAAAAATGCCGAGGCCTGAAGATACTTGGCGGCGGCGGTGGTAGTAGTGCGACGTAGGCGCTGAAAAGCGCGTCGCGGAGGGTGACCAGACTGGCTCCGTGTTCTCGCGGCCCTCCACCGGGGTATGGTGGCTTGTAACAAATTCTTAAAAAAAATATCTCTGCAGTTTTGCTTGGTCAAAGCAGCGTTGACCGAAAACGCGTAAATAACACCAGGGTGTTGACCGTGAATTGCCGCTCCGTTCAGGTGTTGTTGCTCTCCAGAACTTTCCACAAGTTTAAGTTACATATACGCGCATCAGTTACAAGGATTACAAGGATTGATTATTATTATATACGCGCATCAGTTCAGCTCATTTATTTCTAGATCCATGAGGGTGGCCATGTATGAGTAGAACCGCTACACTGCTTGAGGGCGCCGCAGCCACTTTCACTGCTTGAGGGCGCCGACTCCACCAAAACTGCTGATTGTTTTAACAATGTGAGGGATTCCGACCCTATCGCGAACTGCGGTCACGCACACAAGAGACTGAACAGAGACTGAAAACTGGAACGACTGAATTGGCTGGGCGGACACGCGATCTCCCTCGATTGACGTGCCAATTTTTTAATCTGGAGAACCCAACAATCTTTCTGCATTGCTCAATTGAGAGCTGCGAACACCGGCTTGTGCGCTTACGGGCCAAAGGGTGTACCCTGGGTGTATGTGGAGTGTGAAAGCAAGCACTCCCTCGTGCTGCTGCAAGGTATTGCACAGGAACACACCATCTAACACACCACCGAAGAGGCAGTGCGCCAGCACAGCCTTATGTACGTGCAGCATTGCACACTGTGCCAGTGCAGTAAATGTCACTAACCTAACCAGTGACACACATGCACTGCAAATGCGCATTGACATGCAGCAACACGCAACACATGCTCGGCGAGCAGCACGTCACGTCACGGTGATATCACAACATCGATGCTGGCCTTGGTTGACCAACGTTGGTTCTGGTTGCCAACTGCCGGCGCCTGCTGGCAGTAGTACTCTTAGGAGATGGCTCGGCCATCTGACACTGTCAGATCAGCGGTCGATGTTGCAGACGCATGACGCAACTTACTGTAGTGCAGCTGCTGGATGTTCAGCGTACGTCAGTAGGGCGTCAAGCCCACAGCTGGCACCCTGCGCTGAGCGCAATTGTGAATCTTGTGGTGGGAGACCGTTGGCCAAACACCCAGCGCTGGCCAGGCATTTGCTATCATCATTGCTGACTCATTCGGAATGGATGATCACACCGGTTGCGCGGCATGCGACCCAACTGTGAACCCTTGCGGGACACTGGCATGTTGGCCCTGCAGAGTGAGTAAGTGCTTGCAGACCTTGCTTCAAGCGTGTAACTTTCAAGTCAGACGGCAACTGGTCAGCAGGCTGCAGTTACACAAGTCTACAGCTAGCGCAAATTCGCGTACACTCAGCCACGATGATCTCTCGATACAGCTAGCCAATTGCAGCTCCCGCCGCCTGACCAGCACCCACAGCGCCGATCCCTACTGCTGCTGCTGCCGCTGATGTGCCAGCTGGCGAGCCCACCAGTGAGCCCACCAGCCGCCGCATGGAGTCAAGTGTGCCGCGTTCTCTCAAGATGCGCTCGAGGTCTCGCCGCAGCGCTGAGCGTTCTGCTGCTGCCTCCCTGGCCTGCTCATCACGCTGGCGCAGTGCATCCTGCAGGAGCAGTGACAGTTCGAGTGTGGCGTTAGATGCACGAGTGCTTGGATTTCCAACGTCCCCTGCTCGCTCTAGATTGTGCATCAGCGTTTGGAAGATGAGTCAGCTGTTGCACTGGTTGTAGACAGCGCATGCAGGCATGCGCAAACATCAGAACCGCGCGCAATTCCAGCATGGGGAGGCGTAGCATACGTGTGCAGGTGCGCTGCAGTGTTGGCGTGAGAATCAGGTTTGTCAGGGTATCTAGGCGCAAACAGGAACGCAGGCAGCTGTGGCTTTTTGAAGTCTGGATATGCACACAGCATACTGAGCACCGCTGTGCTAAAGCCCTGCGCAGCAGCAGGTGCGATCAAAAACAAGCCATGCTAGGGTGCCCACCTGCGCTGCTTTCAGCTGCTGCTGTGCCTGGCTTGCGGCTGCCTCTGCTGCTGCCAGCTGTGACAGCAGGAAGCCATGCGGCTGCCCTGCCAGCTGCAGCTGTGAGTGCAGCTTCTCAACCGCTGCGTGCGCCTTCGACAACTTGCCTGCAGCAGACACACACGGGCAGGGCACAGCACCAAACGTTGCGCTGTGTCCAGGCGTAGGAGCTCGCACCAGCGCATGTGGTGTATCTGGGTGTTCGACTGCGGGGTTTTCAGGCTGCAGGTCAAGCCACAGTCGATACATGAGCGCCCTACACTTGCGGTAACCTTCGGCATGCTTACCTTGCATGTCTGCCTTTTCGCGCGCCAGCTGCTGCTTTTCGTTCTCCAGTTTCGCACAGCGCGCAGCCAGCTGTATGTTGTGCTGGATGCGCCGCTGCATGGCCCCTGACAGCTGCTGCTGCTGTTGCTGCTGCAGCGTGCTGCTGCTGCTGAGGTGCGCTGCTGCTGCTGCTTGGCTGGGAGGCATGAGCGCTGCAAGCTGCTCATGCAGCCCAGCCACAGCTCCCTCGCCTGCATGCATGCAACAACGTGTAGTGTTGCTGGAGCCATATACATCCTTGGGCATTGCAGCAGCTAAGTCTATTGATCAGCTGAGTGCTATGCTGTGTACTGCTGCTGCAGCGATGCCCATCAGCTACTCGCAGGCAGTCAAGCAGCGGGTGCCAGTCCGCCCCCAATCAGTCAGTTAGGTCAGCATGAATGCAGGTAGGCATGGGTGCGGCGCAGTGCATCACTGTCAAGCAAAAGATCTCCTGTTGCGGTGCTAGCATGAGCTGCTGCATAGCCTTTCTGCTCCTGCCAACATCAACCATGGCAGCTGAACCACCCGCATACAGCCACTATCAACAACAGCAGCCTGGCTCACTCACCTGCTGCTGCAGCACCTAGCACAGCCTGATCCAGCACGCCTTCTGCTGCCTGGTACTCCCGCAGCTTGCCCTGCGCCGCGGCCAGCTGCTGCTGCAGCTCCCTCACGAGCTCATTTGCATCTTGCTCCTGCTGGTTGAGCTCCGCAGTTAGCAGCTGCACCTTCTCTGTCAGCATCTCCAGCTGCAGGTTGGCTTGCGATAGCGAGGTGCCACGCTCCTCACAGAGTGCCTGCAGGTGCACGGGTTGAGCGACAGCACTTGCATGTGTGAAAGGAAGGCCATAGTCATCCTTTGCCTAAGGTGGAGAGGCTTGCTGCCTCCTTACAGCACGACTGCCACCTCAGAACCACGTGGGGGCGGCAGATCACAGCATGGCTCAGCACACCAGCGAGCAGCCCGCTTTATAGCATGGCTCAGCACAGCAGCAAGCAGGCAGTCGCTGGTGCTCAGTGAGCGTCTCCAGCTGCGGATCTGATTAGAATAAGGAGGTGCCGCGCTCCTCACAGAGTGCCTGCAGGTGCATGAGGTGCGCAGCGACAGGCAGACCACAGAATGGCTCAGCACACCAGCAGTTGCTTGCAAGCAGCCTGCTTTATAGCATGGCGCACCACAGCAGTCAGCAGCTGCGCCTTTTCTGTCAGCATCTCCAGCTGCAGGTTGGCTTGCGATAGCGAGGTGCCTCGCTCCTCACACAGTGCCTGCAGGTGCATGGCACAGCATGGGTCAGCAATGCAGAAAGCAGCCTGCTGTATAGCACAGCTCAGCACACCAGCAAGCAGCCTGCTTTACAGCATGGCTCAGCACAACCGCAAGCAGCTGCGCCTTCTCTGTCAGCACCGCAAGCTGCAGGTTGGCTTGCGATAGCGAGGTGCCTCGCTCCTCACACAGTGCCTGCAGGTGCATGGCACAACATGGGTCAGCAATGCAGAAAGCAGCCTGCTGTATAGCACAGCTCAGCACACCAGCAAGCAGCCTGCTGTACAGCATGGCTCAGCACAGCAGTCAGCAGCTGCGCCTTCTCTGTCAGCGCTGCAAGCTGCAGGTTGGTTTGCAATAACGTGGTGCCACGCTCGTCGCAGAGTGCCTGCAGGTGCATGGGGGAATGGGTTGCGCAGCGACAGGCAGATCACAGCATGGCTGAGCACAGCAGTAAGCAGCCTGCTGTGTAGCATGGCTTAGCACAGCAGCAAGCAGTTGCTGGTACTCAGTAAGCATCTCAAGCTGCAGGTTGGATTAGGAGAAGGAGGTGCCACGCTCCTCACAGAGTGCCTGCAGGTGCATGGGGTGACCAGCCACAGCATGTGTGGAAGAAAAGGATTTAGCCGAACTTTGCTGAAGGTGGAGGCTTGCTGCCTCCGTACAGCACTACTGCCACCTCAGATCCAAGTGGGGGCGGCAGATCACAGCACGGCTCAGCACGGCAGCAAGCAGCCTGCTGTATAGCATGGCTCAGCGCAGCAGCAAGCAGCTGTTCGTGCTCAGTGAATATTTCCAATTGCGGGTATCCTTAGGAGAGGGAGGTGCCGCGCCCCTCACAGAGCGCCTGCACTGCACAACCCGTTCAAAAGGCAACAGCACCGCTAGTCAAACTAGAATGCATGGGGCAGCTACTCTGTAACCGTGTTCCGCAGCAGTGATCGTGTATCTAATTGCGTGCATCTAATTGCGCAAGATGATGTGCAACGCTGCGCACACCAAGGGCAGCATCACCAGCGCTTGCTGTATCCTCTCCCGCAAAACAAAACACGTGATCAAGCACACAAGCACCTGCAGCCGTGTGAGCTCAAAGCCTTTCAGCTTGAGCTCTCCCAGCAGCTCGCTGTGTGACACGCCAGAGGCAGCTGCAGCGCTCCTGCTGGACAGCAGCAGCTCCTCGTGCTGCGTGCGCAGCTGCCGCAGCTCAGTGCGCAGCCGAGAGGCCTCGTCGAGTGCTGCATCTCGCAGGTCCCTACATTTAGAACGACACCAGCAGCAGCACAAAGCAAGGTAGGTTGAAGCAGGACAACTTTGCCCCATTGGGCGCGGCAATGGCGCGCTATGCATAGCAGCAGGCCACACGAAGTAACAAAGCACGTCATGCACATGCGTTGTCACGGCATGTTATCATTGTCACTTTGTCACACGATTTTGACCCACCTGAGCAAGCGCGCCTCGCGCTCGCCTGTCTCTGCTGCCTCCTTGCATATGCGCTCCAGGTCAGATGCTGCTGCTGCCTGCAGCCGCGAAACCTCTCGCTCCAACCGCGACTCGTCCTGCACGATGCAGTGAGGATACTCTGGCTTCAGTCTTGCTGTCACACATGCAACTGTTGACGAGAGGAAACTGGCACGTGTGGCAAGTGCAATACATGTGGCAATTATATGGTGACGGCTTGCTCACCAACGGCGCACATAGACTCAAAGTACACAGCAAGTACACAGCAGCGGCCCAACGTACTGCAGACGCCCTCTTGAAGCGCACCTGGTTGCGTGTTGCCTCCGACGCTGCTGCTAGCTTCTGGTATAGCTCCTGGCGCTCTGCTTTCAGCTGCCCAACTTTGGACTCCTGGCTCGCCAGCCTGCTGCTCAACTCAGCAATGCGCTCCTCACACACCTAGCCACCACAGCAGCAATGGTGCCAGCAGCAGCAGCAGCAGCAGAAGCAGCAGCGCTGGGCGAGTCAAACAAGCAAGGATTCTCCCTCCAATTCTGCTCATCTGTCCTGTGCACGCGTGGTGTTGCGCCAAGCAGCGTGTTGTCAAGTTGGGCTATTGTTCTCCAAACTGCAGGACACTCGTGACAGATGCAGAAACGACATGTTACATACGCAGAAATGACATGTCAAATACGGTGGCGAGTTGGCCAGCACAGCCAGCAGGAATAGGTCCAAAAACCACGCGACACCTGCGGCTGCATCCGTTGCTGCCGCTGTTTCGTAAGACAGGATGCTATTACACATGCCATGCATGCTGATGCTAGGAGTCCAGGATGTTGTCACACATGCCATGCATGCTAGTGCTGAGTTTCCAAACTGACCTGCACCTCCTTGCTGAGATAGGCCTTGTCAGCCAGCAGCAGCGACAGTGTGGAGTCCTTGTCGCCAACAGCAGCATCAGCTGCTGCCAGCTGCACTCGCAGCCGCTCAGCAGCAGCCTCCACTGCTGACAGCCGAGACACCTCAGCTTCCTGCAAGAGCAACAAGAGCAGGAAAAAAAGCAGTCTTATAAGAGTGTGAGCCAAGATGTGAGCCAAATGACAGCTGAGTGGCAGCCTTGCCTCTGCTGCTAACAGCCAAGACACTTCGGCTTCCTGCAAGAGCAGGAAAACGGAGCAGCATCACGAGAGTGTGAGCCAAGATGTGAGCTGGAATGGCAGCTGAGTGGCAGTTTTTCTACTGCTGACAGCCGAGACACTTCGGCTTCCTGCAAATGTTGCAGGAGAACACAGAAGCATCAGAAAAGTGTGGGCCAAGATGTGTGGTGCCATGGCAGCGGAGTGGCAGCCTCCACTGCTGACAGCCGGGACACTTCGGCTTCCTGCAGGTGTTGCAGGAGAACAGAGCCGCGTCACAAGAATGTGGGCCAACATGTGAGCCAGAATGGCAGCTGAGTGGCAGCCTCCACTGATGACAGCCGAGACGCTTCGGCTTCCTGCAAGTGTTGCAGCAAAACAGAGCAGCGTCACAAGACTCTGAGCCAAGATGTGAGCCGGAATGACCAGCTGAGTGACAGCCTCCAGTGCTGAGACATAATCTGGCTTCCTGCAGGGACAAAAGACAACACTGCAACCGCTTGCAACTGAGCAGCCGCTCTGCCATGGCCTGCAGGTCATCATACATGCCTGCCTTGGCCCTGCGCCCCTGTAGGCCCACAGCAGCACCCCTCCTACCCTCCACCTTCTGAACTATCATCTTCACAATCAAAAGCCTGCAGCTGTTCAGTACTATGTGGCTGCTTCATTCTTCACTGTTCGCTCACCAGCCGCTCTGCCTTGGCGTGCAGGTCATCATACATGCCTGCCTTGGCCCTGCACACCTCCAGCGCAAGTGCAGCATCCTCCAACTCAGCTGCAAGCCGCGCAGAGCGCGACTCTAGCGCAGCAACAGTAGACTCCACAGCAGAGTCCTTGTCAGCCTGAGGCAGCAGCAGCAGCAGCAGAGGAGTTGCTTGCAAGGGCACATCAGGAACAACATTTGGTATGCCCCGCTGCACGGTAGCGCGCCGACCATGTCAGCGAACTCGCAGAGTCACCGCCCTTCTCAAAGTGGCAATACCGCACACATGTGCAAGTTTGCCTGCGCTGCTACTTCGGCCGGTGATGCAGCCAACATATCTGTATGATCTTTACAACCAGCTAAGTCAGACAGCCCACTCACCACTGCTGCAGCCAGCCGCGCATTCTCTCGTTGCAGCCTGCTGACTTCATCCTCTGCCCTTGCGGCTGTCTCCCGTGCACCACCAGCAGCAATCCGCAGCCGCTCGTTGTCACTTGACAGCTCTCGCAGCTGCTCATGTACACAGATGCGCACCGCGTCTGCAAGCAGCAGCTGGTCTGCAGGCACCTGCAGCCGGCAGCAGCAGTGCTGATGCTCAGCACACCATTGCGTAGCACAGCCGGGTACATGTGTTATGTGATGACAGTGTTCACAGTTGCATCTAGTGCTGCTGTGTCTGCGGCACATGACAACCAGCGCGGCTGCCCCTGCCTCCTCACCCTCTTCAGCTGCTGGTAGCACTCATCTGATATGGAGATGTTGCGCAGGGCAGAGCGGGCCTCCTGCAGCTGTACCCGCACTGACGGCGCACTTTCCTCCACCTGCATAAAATGCCACAACAGCGAGAGTGAGCAGCCGCACAGTGCTTGGCATGTGTCCAGATGTAGCGCTAGCGCCCAAGCCTACTGTTGTAGCTGCTGCAGATCACAGAAAGGCAGTGCAATGCAAGGCACACCTTCTGCGGTGGATAGCTGCTGCTGCCAATGAATCTTGCTGGAACAGTGGGATGTGCTCACCTGCGCCTGCCGCGTGTGCAGTTCCATAAGCTCGTCATCAATGTACTGCTGCAGGCGACCCAGCTCTGCATCGCGCAGCGACAGCTCGCGTGTATGGCGCGTCTCTGCTGCCTTGCGCTCAAGCAGCAGCTCCAGCACCTGCACCAGCAGCAGCAGCAGCAGCAGCAGATGCAGGTGCACAGAGCGCAACTGTTGGCACTGGTGTATGCGGTGTAAGCGCAGAAAGTGCAGCGGATGCTCTGTTGCGGCTGCTGTGTGGCAATGCTGCTGCTGCATGATGATGATGCTCTGCCCCTGCTACTGCAAAGCATGACGCCATCAGCTGGCAGGGCTGTCTGCCCATCTCCATTTGCCCTGCTGCGCACACGGTGCATACCTTGCCTGCAAGCACTTCCCGGACCTTGATTTGCTGCTGAGTTGCAGCTGCTGGGGGCAGTGGCTGTTTGATACAAAGCTATTGCTGCACACATTGCCCTGTAGCTCAGCCACATGCCGCTTTGTTGCTGTGTAGTGACGTTGCTGCTGACACAAACTGCTACTTCTGTGATTGCTGCTCAGCAGTAGTGCTGCTGGCAGTCGCACATGCGCCGCTGCATATCGTGCTGCCTATGTAAACCTTCTTACCAAAATGCCCCGCCACATATAGTGCCCTGTTGCCCACATAGCAACGGTACACACAGCCGCTGCTTGTGCAGTGCTGCTAGGCTCCAAGCAACAAATGCAGCGCACCTTTCCCTCCAGCTCGGCCACATGACGCTTAGCTCCACTGCTTCCAACAAGCCTGCTCGACTGGCCATGATGCGTTCCTGCAAGCAGGGAAAGTGTGCTTCATCACTGCATGGCCAGTTGACTGGCACTACTGGACCTCTCACACCACACCAGTCGCCATGATGACCAGCAGTACAGATGCTGGATTATGCACACGGTATCCAGCCTGCATGGTCTGCCTAGGAGCAGCTGCTGCAGCGCGCTGTTTTCTGTTGCTGATTCTCTGCATGCGCCAGTACGTCTAGCAGCTGCATAGAAGCTCACCGGGCGTGGTATCGCTGCCACTGCCAGTAGTTTCTGTTTTCGTCACATCTGATATGCCCAGAGAGACAGAGGATGCCTCCCCTTCTAGCTGAGCAGGGTTGCTGCTGTCACGGCCCTGCTCCTCTGCCGCTGCGCCCTGCAAAGGGAGCTGCCACAGCTTGGCTGTGCCCTTAATCAAGCTCGCATCGCTTCTGTTCAGGCATCACTTCTGTGATTACTCACCTCAAGATCTCGTATGAGCTGCTCTAGCTTGGTTTTGACCGTTTCAGACATGTGTGCTGCTGCCCCTACATCAGTGTGCACCCTGCTGTTGTCACGGCAACTACTTGGACCCGGAAACGAGTCACGCAGGCTTTAGCTTTTTTTGTAGGCCACTTTTAACGCCACACTATGCAGGACGTTAGGGGCCTGCTGTTGTTGCTCTCGTTCCAGTCCGTCGATGACGTGCAGCGATGAAGCCTAAATGGGGTTTGTGAGTGCTGGCTTTCACGCTTATGCTGAAGCCTTAGTGCGTAGCCTTGCACCGCATCGTCACACTCCTGCCTTCAAAAGTCACACTTAGTCACTGTCACTACCAGTCACCTGTCGTTGGCAACGGTGTTGCTTGATGTGGGCAGGCCGGCTCTAACCTCAACATAGAGGAGTAGAGAAACTGCATGACTTGCGCGCTGCAGCCGGGCTCCACTGCCTGACTCTAAGGCCCTCGCATCCACTGGCGCCACTCTGTATGTTGCCTTTCCAGTACCGCTAACTTCCAAACATTGCCATTAGGGGCTGGCGACACCACAAGCCAGCACGTGCGCGACATGCAGCGAGATGAAGCAGGCCTTGCAATCGCCAGAATTGCCAATGCAGGCTGCACATCGTTACGCCGGCTTGAAACAGCCCCGTGAAGGACCGCTTTGGATGCTGCTGGTTCACCGCGCTGACTTGCGCGCCAGTGTGTTTTTTAAACTTCAAGTGCGATGCGCACACTGTGAGGTTGTGGTCAAGACAACAGCCACTGGCAGGTTGCACCAGTAGTGCAATTGAATCTTGCGAGGCCTTCATCTTCTTGCACTGCAAGCATGGCATGCTCAACCAAGCTTGCAATCAATAACCTTAACGTCAAAATCCTTGCAGCCATCCACACACCAAACACGTCGGTGTATACCTACACATATGTTCAGTGAGTGTAATTCAGCATGCAAAGCAGCAGGTGTGGCGCGGCTGGCGATGTGCTGGAACGTGTAAAAGCGCCGACTACAATCTGGACCAGCCGCAATAAAAAACATGCTGTACACATTGACGGTGCTTGTCCAGTGGATACAGCAATGCTCACACAGAGGCTGATGCAGCAGTTGGCTGCAATGCAAGCCGAGGGCCCTAGAGGTAAGGCTGACTAGGGCCTCAGCGCACTAGCCTGCACTAGCACATCTTCTCCTGTAGAATTCACACATGCCAGCGTGTGGCAAAACAAAAAATGATTGGCTGATTGCCTGTCAGAGCCCTGCTGCAGAAATGCAGTCAAACCAGACAGAATCTGAGAGGTGCCGTACATAGGCTGGCTATCTAAACGACGAATTCGTCGCCGGGTTTTTGAAAGCCCAGCCCTGGCTGGCATATCCTCTAAACATTGAACACGGGTGCATGTTGCTGATGTTGCACACTTGCAGGATCGCTCACTTGAATCAGTGTTGAGGCAGCGCCACTTTGTTCCAACCGCATGTGCTTCGGCGTGACAAATGGGAATCTCTGGGCCCCAGGCGGCCCGCCGCAAGTTCAGCGCGCAACAGTATCCAATACCACATCATGGAGAAAGGCAAGATGCCACCGAGGGTAGCCTGACTGGCAATTGTTGGAGGTCTAAGCCCTTCTTGATGCTGTGGCTGCTGTGTTGGATGCAAGTGCTGGTGAGTCATCACCTGAATCACAGCACTTGAGTCAGCAAGCAACTCGAGCCAGTTGCGCACATAACGCAGCGACGCCACGTTCAGATGCATACTCTGCGCAAAGCGTCACTAGAAAGATGAAAGCTGGAGCTGTGATGATGAAAAGTAACAGGTCCGGGTCTGTTAGTGTTTACTGCTGATGAGACTCCTCCCTGTCAATTCATAGCCTCCTCCTCTCAAAACGCAGAGTATCGACCTAGTGTTTGGTTTGATCAGAGTACAGTCTATCGCTGCCACTAACACAGTTCATGCGCTATTGATGTTGCCGCAGATTTCTGCCTAGTATCGCGTAATAGGCATCTCAATTGCTTTTAAACACCATTGTTCAGCAATCGCGTGCTCCTACAGCTGTCCAGAGGGGCTCTACAGGAAGTCGATTCATGTGCAACAGCAGCGAGGCCATGTCCGGGAGCCCAGGAGCGTCGCAAGGGGCAGACACAGTATCATTTGATGACGAGTTCATGCAGTATTGCTACAAGGTGTGGCCTGATTTCGGCTAGGCAGTGTTTCTGTAGAGATCGCTGGATTTGCGTAGCTCACAGAAGCTTGCCGTATCCCTACGAAAAATCTTGTTCTGGCTTCTGGCCTCCTAGCACTGCATCGCAGCTGTTATATATCCAGTATACAAGCAATGAAGCGTTCATTGCAATAGAAACTGCGTGGAGTCTTGAGCGCCAGCAATGCTTCACTTGACCGATGAGTCACTGACCAGGGGCACACTTGTATGGAGCGCACAGGGCAATTGAGTAATCGCTGCTTGCACTTCAGGTTGAATATGGTCCAACATTGCTCATATGCAGGCAGCATGTGCTGTCTTGGGTGCATGGCTCTGGTCAGGCAGCTCACCATCCTGCAGCAATTCACGTTGTCAGCTGCCTGCTGCTCCCCTGCAACAATCCGCTCCCACAGGTGGAGCCCTGCATGCTGTCGCACCCACACGGCTGGAAGATGTGCCCCTTTGTGCACCCAGGAGAGCCAGTGAAGCGCCGCCACCCCTCGACACACAGGGGCGACGTGTGCCCTGCCCTGAAGAAAGGGCTGCCATGTGAGGCAGGGGATGATGCCTGCCCATACGCACACAGCTCCTTCGAGCTCTGGCTGCACCCAAAGAGGTAGGTGGCATGTTGCAGTGCTGCAGTGTAGAGCATCAGGTAGCGCAGGGAGGGCCAGCGCTGCACGCTGTGGATACTGCTCACCTGTGATCTGCGCCGACTCGTTGCTGCCGTCTAGCTGTCCCATGTGCTGACTCGTGGCTGCGTCACTGCTGCCGCTGCTGCTGCTGTTTTCAGGTTCAAGACCAAGATGTGCCGCAGCGGTGCATCCTGCACGCGTGGCATCTGCTTCTTCGCACATTCAGAGGCAGAGCTCAAGCAGCGCCAAGCCATGCCCAAGCCAACAGTGATCCCAGGCCCCGCAGCAACCGCAGCTCTGGCAGCAGCAGCTGCTGCCGCTGTAACCCCACAGCCAGCCCCCGCCGCGCCCCCAGCAGCTATCCCTGCAGCAGCCGCAGCAGCAGTTGCAGCTCCGTGGGCCGCGATGCCAGCATCAGCGTTCATGCCTGTGCCTGCAGTGCCGCAGATGGTGATGCCGTCTCCCACAGCTGCACTGTACCTGCAGACTGCACGTCACATGGCTGGCACTGCCAGCAGCAACGGCTGCAGCCCGTGTTCTGGGGTGCCAGCTGCTGCAGTGATGCCAGGTGCAGAGGCACAGGTTGCCGAGCAGCAGCTGCTGCTGCTGCAGCAGCACCACAGGCAGTTTGAGCAGCTGCGTCTGCTGCAGGAGATTGACAACAAGCTTCAGATGCTGCAGCTGCTGCAGGGCGCGCCAGTGGCCAACCCGAGTGCTGCTGCAATGCAGCCTGCATCTGCGCCGGTGCTGCTGAACGCACTGGCTGGCATGAACGGTAGCTACAGCAGTGCTGCACCAATCGAGGTGGCAGATCCCTTGTCTGCCATGCGCAGCTCAGCAGCAGCTACTACAGCTGCCCTGCTGGGTAGCCCCACTGGATCTGGCATGGTGGCCCCTCCCTGGCAGCAGCAGCAGGCTGCTGCAATGATGGGTGGTAGCCCTCAGAGCAGCAACGGCAGCAGCAGGAGCGCTAGCCCTGGCGGTGCGTTTGTGGGGGCACCTGCTGTCAGCGCTGGTGGAAGTAACAGCCATCTGTTTCCTCCTAGCTTGCCCGGTGTTGGCGTCGGTGGCGTTGCGCCTGGCTACATTGATCTGCTGGCGTGCTCTCCCACAACCTGTGTGCCAACTTCCAGCTGGGGTGTAAATGAACGGTACCTGCAGTGCCGCAGATGGTGATGCCGTCTCCCACAGCTGCACTGCACCTGCAGACTGCACGTCACATGGCTGGCACTGCCAGCAGCAACGGCTGCAGCCCGTGTTCTGGGGTGCCAGCTGCTGCAGTGATGCCAGGTGCAGAGGCACAGGTGGTAGCCCTAGGAGCGCTACCTAGCGTTCCTAAGTAACAGCCATCTGTTTCCTCCTAGCTTGCCCGGTGTTGGCGTCGGTGGCGTTGCGCCTGGCTACATTGATCTGCTGGCGTGCTCTCCCACAACCTGTGTGCCAACTTCCAGCTGGGGTGTAAATGAACGGTACTGTGCTGATCTGAGATGTCTTGAGGTGCCTAGGTATGCAGCGTGCATAGGTGAACGTGGAGTTGGTGTGATGGGTGTCTCCAGCAGTTTCTGGGCGTGACAGAGCAGCAGCACACTTGCGCATGACGCTTTCAGGCGGTGTGCGATGCGTGTGCAACGCATTTCTTGTCGAGCGGTGTGATATGTTGGAGGAACCTGTGTCAGAGTGGGCGGAATGTTTGCTGAGTTTCCCTCTGTCCGCAGCTTTGAACATGTTGATGCGATAGCATCTGCAGTGTGCAGCTCGTACATGTGTTACGGCAATCGCAGCCTTGCCATAGCGTGGGATGCGTGCCGCTGTGTTCCGAAGTGCTGTATTTTTGAGAACTGTTGGACTTTCCTGGGTGGTCAGGTTAGGTTTGTGGGGCGCTGGTGTGGTTGGTGCTGGCGTGTGGTGAGTACTCATAGGATGCCTTGGCTGGTTTGCTAGGCCAGCAAACACTGCTGCAGTAGTAAAAACATTGTTTTGTGCCAGCGTGTTCGCGCTGGCTTTGTTCCATTGCCTATCCTACGGTTGATGATGGCGTGTGGTTAGGATGCCTTGGCTGGTTTCGTTCGGCCGGCAAACTCTGCTGCAGTAGTTAAAACATTGCCTTGTGCCGGCGTGCTCGCGCCGGCTGTGTTCCATTGCCTGTCCTGAACGTGCACTAGTGCCTCTTTTCTATTGGCGTGTTGTGTAGCACTCATTTGATGCCTTGGCTGCTTTGCTCGGCCAGCACACACTGCTGCAGTAGTTTAAACATTGCCTTGTGCCGGCGTGCTCGCGCCGGCTCTGTTCCATTGCCTGTCTTGGAGGTGCACTAGTGCCTCTTCTCTATCGTAGTGGTCTCGTCTATTGTAGTGGGCATCTGTGTTATATATCGATAAAGAAACCGATGGCATTGCACCCCGCAGTTGTCATCCAGTGGCAAGTCACACCCTGCATGTTCTAGCATGCATTCTGTGGATCGCTTTTGAATGGCAGTTACCACTCTGAGGGTCTTTGTTCATCTGTTCTGCGCGGTGCGGTTACGAACCTACTACATTAGTTGCTGTGCTTAAGCCAGCGCAACTGGCAGTTCGTGTAGTTTTGCCTTCAGGGATGGCAGTCGTTGGAGAGCTGTTTGCACACAGCAGGCTATGGTATGCAGCGCTTCGTTGTGCATATGTTGTTGCTGTCAGATCATATACATTGGTTACTGAGTCGGCCTGCCAGCAAAGCGAGTGTCGATTGTTTCAGCTGTAGATTGGCGCATGACCGCTGCTGCGAGCTTTCAGATGAACCCCTTTGTCAGCTTACAGAGAGACATGCTGGAGCATTCGAGCTTGCAGCTGTGCACATCAGCTGTTGCGTATCAGCCTGTTGATATGAGGGAGTTGAGATAGGCTGGATCTGCGCCGGGAGCGCAGTTACAAACGTGGAAGCTGTGCGGTTTTGATAGCCAGCGCGTCACATGCTGGTGGTGTCAGCTTCACTTCTTGCGCGTACACACTATGCCCCTTACTTTCTGGCGGTTTTGGTGCTCAGGCTGGTGTCTGGAGCGTGTGTTATCCGAACGTGCGGCTTGCTGCCGCTGGTGCCCTGCTTGAGAGCTCTGTATTTCTACACTCCTGTCTGCAAGACTTGAATTAACAGCACTGCAAGTGCGAGATTGAGTTGGAAGAGCGGTTGCACAAGTGCTAGGCTATCGGCCTGCAGTGCAGTGGTGGTGTACACTTACGACTTGTGGCACTCTGTTGCGATTGTTTCGGCGTCAAGAGTCAGCAGGCACGCTTCCGTCGCAGTGGTTCTTGCATCTCACCTGCCATTGCTGTGCTCCTTGCATCTCACTGGCAGTAGCAATGGAGCCATTGCATCCGTTGATGTTCTGCAGTTCCCTGGTGGTGTTGGATGAGAGGACGACGTTTGCCATCACTGTTGCACCATGCTGTTATGCACTGGTGGTTTTTGCTTGCGTCTGTTTGTCAGCGTCTGGAGGGCACGTTGCGTGTGCCACACTGCTGTGTGTGTCATGCCAACACTGGTGAAAGCGCACACGCATGCTGTGGGTGTAGGGGACATAGGTGCGGCATGCAGATGGCGCTTACATGCTGGCACCTTTGTCAATGCACTGTGGTTTTGTATGGCTGCTGGTGGTTCACCGTGACCAGTCGTGTGTCTGAAGAAGTTCTGCTGTCCATATGTTGTGCGCACAGCAGGCAGGGTTTCCGCGAGAGGTGTCTGTTGCAGATATGTGTGATGAGGACTTGTATGGTAGCACTTTTGTCATGGGTGCATTTTTGTCAGTAGCATTGTGCACTCGTTGTGTGCTTGCTACTGCATGTGGGCAGATCTGTGCATGTTGCATTGTGTCTGTGCAAGGTGTGTTTGTGGGCTGTCCTGTTGCGGGCTGTCCCGTAGTCGTCAGCTTTTGAAGTGGTGCTGAAGTGGTGCTGAGTTTGGTGATCTGTTGTCGACAGGTTGAAGTACGATACGTAACAAGGTTACAAACATCTGCCGACTCGCCACTGGCGATTTACTCAAACCAAGTGACAACAGGGCTCAACTGATCGCTGCCAGCACTGCGGCAGTGGAGTCAGCATTCGCCTCAGGACGGCTTCCTGACCTCCACTTTCACACTGCTCAGCCAGGCTCAGCTAAAGAAATCAAACCAAATACTTACACCAAGAAGAGTGACTTGGCGAAAGCAATTGACGACAGTACAGCGGGGCTAATCCGTCTCAGGCCAGCGATTACAACGAACAGTTGAGCTGACCTTGAGAAGGTGAGAAGGAGGGTGGGTCACCTCCGCCCGGTGAGTCACTACCGCCCGCTTACACCTGCACGGTATCTGCCAAGTATAGGTAGCACAGGCTGAGATATTTCATATTGTGTGGTTAGACTGCGTGGAGACGACATACGTCCGAGTGACTCATTCGAACAAGGGTCCGTACGGACCTGACAAGGTGTTACTTGATACCTGAAGACCACCTCACGCTCAAGGCCCCTGCGACTTGATGATTGAGTCTGATTACATCCTCTGTGTTTTACCAAGTATCATTGACTATTTGACAAGCACATCTAACAGGAAGAGCCGTTTCTTCAGCACGCGGCAGAATTAGTTTGGCCATGGAAGTCTGCGACACGCAGTCCTTCGACGATGAGTTCATGCAAATGTCTTTCAAGGTGAGTGCGTCTATCAATGGGCTCACTGGCGGGGGCCAAGCCGCCCGGAAAGGGAGCAGCAAACTCAACATCTCCGACAGGGCCCCTCATTGGCAGGCTGCACTGTTGAGGTGCCAAACACAGCAATTTCACAACCTCTGCCGAGAAAACCAGTCAAATTGATTCAAGCCAGGGTAGCAGCCCATGAATGTGCTTTGTCGCTGTGCTCAACACAGCCGTGAGTGTTGTTCACGCACCTTCATTTTGGCAACCGAACATCTGCCGCGTGCCTGTTGCCCTACCCCCAATGGTTGCTGTCACCAGGTGGAGCCCTGCATGCTGGCCCATTCACACGGCTGGAAGATGTGTCCCTTTGTGCACCCAGGAGAGCCAATCAAGCGCCGCCACCCTTCGACACACAGGGGAGACTTGTGCAACATAGTTAAGAAGGTGGGTGCACCAGCAGCAGCAGCAGCAGCAGCTTGCAGGAAAGCCAAACATTGCTGGTCAATGATCAATGTCTCTGCACAGGGGAAGCTGTTGCAGCGTAGGCATCGTGCAGACCTTGCTAAGCTAAGCAACAACCTTGCTAAGCTAAGCAACGATCTATGGATTGTGTTGCAACTTGATGATGTCATGTCAGCAATGCAGCAAGCAGAAAAGACAAGCAGTGCACCACCAGCTACAGCTGTACTGAACATTGCGGAGTGTTTCCGCTCCGGTGCGCATGGATGTGGCGCTTTAGCAACCCTAGCAGGGTTAGAACGCTGACCTGGCATCCCTACCATGCTGACCTGGCACTCCCGTGGTGCTGACCTGGCATCCCTACCATGCTGACACCACACTTTTACGATGCTGACCTGGCACCTCGCCTCTTTTTTGGCTACGTTACATGAGCGTCTGTACATGTTGCTGACCCCCTACCATGCTGCTGTTATGTTTGCAGGGCCAGATGCTGGTGACGCGTGTCCGTATGCACACAACAGCCATGAGCTGTGGCTGCATCCCAGCAGGTAGGCAGCAGAACTGATTTGCAATACTATATAGTGCCGCTAACCACGCAGCTGGTAGCTTGCCAGGCACAGCTAGTTGGGGGAGTTGAACAGGGCAGTACCTGCCAGTGCAGTGTGCAGATGCAGCGGCGTAACATTGTGCTTGCCAGCAGCGGCCATGACAGCGCTGCGTGTCTGTGCTGTTCTGTGGCTCGTCAAATTCAAGTCGCAGCAGCTGGCCACGACAGCTGTGACAGCGAAACTTGCCCAGGGGAACATGCGGCATGCACCCCAACTCCAACCCTGCTTGCTCATTATGCACCTCTGCTGCTGCCGCCGCTGCATGCCTGCCCCCCGTCTTTGCTGCAGGTACAAGACACGCATGTGCCGCAGCGGAGCAGCATGTCCCCGCGGCATCTGCTTCTTTGCGCACTCAGAGTCAGAGCTTCGGCAGAAGGGTTCAACCAAGCAGGGAGTGCTCAACCCTAGCATACCACTGGCAGCAGATAGCGGCGCAGCCATCAACACAGCAGCAGCAGCAGCAGGTGTAGCTGTTACTACAGTGTCACCTAGCATGGGTTTTCAGGCTGCAGGTGTTGGTCAAGTGTTGGGTGGTATGGCAACGGCTGTGAGTTCCAGCAGCAGAAGCAGTATCTCTCCCTGCCGCTGGCTAGCCTGTGATGCTGGCCTATCCTCAGTAGCGGCAAGCAGCAGCACAAGCAGCAGTGCGAGCAGCTCATGCACTCCAATGTCGTACGCTGCGTGCAGCAGCCCTCCTTGCTCCCTGCCAGCAATCGGAGCAGCAGCAATGCCTGGTACAACTGTGCCGGCCAGCCGTGGCTACGTGTACGGAGCTGCCGCTGTTGCACCACCGCAGCCGTATGGCAGTAGCCATGTGGCATACACACAGCAGTGCATTGATCAGTTACAGCAGGAGGTGCAGCAGCATCTAGCACAGCTGGAGCACAGCAGAATGCACCAGCAGATGCTGGCAGCCGCCATTCAGCAGCAGCAGCAGCAGCAGCAGCAGATGCCGGCTGCTGCAGCATTGACGCACAGCAGCACTACAGACCTCCAGCAACAGCAGATGGCAGCAAGTGCAGCAACGGCATACACCAGCAGTGTTGCACTGCAGGCGCCAGCTGCAATGCTGCCGCTGTCAGCAGTACCAGGCACAGTACCACCACCACTGATGATGCTGGCTCCTCCAGGGGTGGCATTCGCATCGTCACCAATGCAATCCAGCGCTGTCTTTGCTGCGCCAGCAGTTGCAGCATCTCAGATGCCAGCTACTGCTGCTGCTGCTGCTGCTGGCCAGCTGTTTACAGGTGGCAGCAGCAGCAGCATGAGCGGGCAATACTGGCTGCTTGCTTCAGGAGAGCTGGCAACTCAGCAGACACCACAGCAGCTGCACCAGCAGCAGTTGATGTCGCAGTCCCAGCAGTTGGCAGCGCGGTGGACAGTGGGAGGAACAGGAGGGTTCATGCAGGGATGAGCTTGCGTTAAAACATGCTCTGTAGCTGCGACAGTCATTTCCAGTCAGTGGCACAGGCTGCAATAAGGGCTGTTTTCAACGTCAGAGACAGAGGCAGAGATACACGTGCGCAGGCCATTCGCCACCTAGTGTGGCATGCACTACAAAGGGTTCTGTAGTTCAAGTAGTTGGATTAGTGACTGATAGGTGACGTGCAACCGTTATGACTTTTTGGTTGGCATTTCGAAGAGCTGACAATGGCGAGGGTGGATGCTTGGCGTTTCAAAGTGCTGACAGTGTGCATGGATGCTTTGCGTTTCAAAAGTGCTGGCAATTGTGAGGTTATGGTGCAACTTTGGAAACTCTTGAAGGAACGATTGAATGCATATTGTGTGCCGGCCTTACAGTGCAGCTGTTCTGCTGGCGCATGCCTGGTTTTGAAACCCTGTTGCTTATCAGTGCTGCAAGATTTTCTGGCAAGGAACTATTGCGCTCAATGCCATATTGATAGGTTACTTGGCAGTGCAGTTGTCCACTTCATCCTTCGACACTTCTGCCGCCATCAGAGTTTGCTCAGCAATCCCGGGGACGATTTGAACCCCAAACATCAACCTCTTGTGACAATGTTGACAGAGGTTGGAAGCGGCATGCTTGCTCGTATTTGCGATTGAATGCTTACAAGAATGCTTGCATGTGCCACTTGCCCAGTCAGAAGTTGATTGTGCAGATTAGCATAGTGGCTGGCATCACAGCTTCCTGCTTGACTGCGTGTGCTTCTTTGCTCAACACTGTTTCTTGTGATTGTGTGTACAGGCCCAATCTGTGTGCTTAGCCTCAGGCCAGCACTGCTGGCAAGCATCTTGCTCTACTGTGAGAGTTTGATCACACTGTGATCCCAGTTTGATCCAGTCACCACCTCTAGATGGTGTGTGCAGCAGCGGTATAATACCGCCGGTAGCAGCGGTGTATAGCAGCGGTATAATACCGCCGGTATTTTATGCTCAAACATCTCAGCGGCTGGGACATGCTGTGTGGTGGCCATTTTTGCACAGCTGATACCACATGCTTGCTGCTACTCAACAAGGTTTCGTGAGCGTTATGTGGGCAGTATGGTGTCTGAAGTGGGGATGAGGCGAAATGTGAGACCGCTGCCAATGCCTGCAGCAGACACTGACGCAAGGGGGCAAGCCAGAATAGGAAGATGTTCATTTACATGTTACTTGTAAAAGGGGGTGTAGTTGTCTGCAGTTGCTTTGCTTGTCAGAAATTGCTGCGGGGCGCGCCTGGCAGGTTGTTGTTGATGCCAGCGAATTTCACTCGTGAAGTGACGTCACATTGTATGTGCTGCCATGTGTCTGGTGCCAGCAGCCAACGGTGACACTGTGTGCGATTTTGCCATACTACAGAACTTTTGAAGCTTGAAGCAGCTTGCAAGCTGCGCAATTGTGCACACCCATTAGTGGGGTGGCTGCCAGCACAAAGATTTGGTTCCTGCATGCAAAGTGCCAGATCCCATGCAATGGCATGAAGAAGCAGTGTGCCGCACTGGCAGTGTGCTCCAGCTCACTGGGGTGACATACACGGCAACTTGCAGGACCAGTGCCGTCCTGCACAGTGTTAATCTGTTCTAGGTCATCATCACTGATGGCATCATCTGTTGTAGGTTTTGTGCTAGAAGGCTCTTGAAAGGGCTCTGTGTTTTGTGCTTTGAGGCACAATTCTTCCAATGCCATTGCCCTGGGTTAATGGTTGCCAAGCGGTTGGACAGCATCCCGAGTGGGTCCGAGTGGTTGTGGTGCTTGGCACAATAGTGTACACTGGTGCTTGGCACAATAGTGTACACAGTACGGCGTACGGTGTATGCGTACACAGTTTGGTACTGTAAACCGTTTATGTAGTACGTTACGACAGTCACTGAGTTTTCTAGGCGTCCGAGGGCAGCCTGCCCTACCAGCTATGATCATAGCTATCATGACAGATGGTCAAGATCATCATGATACCAGCATGAGTCATGATGCCCATAATAATAATCAATCCTTGTAAGCCATACCTTTCGGCATCGGCAACCGCGCCTCACCCACTGGGGAGGCGGAAAGCAGACTGATTATTCTCTCTATTTTCGGTGTAAGGTAGACCACCCAGACCCTTACACCCCTTACTAGGCAGCATGTGGGAATCACCCCATACGGTGGACTGCATACCTCATGATGCCCATCAAAGTAAACACAGGCTGCTGTACCCTCCGCTGTGGCAGCCAATCCCTATTGATATAGGAATGTTCGCTTGATTGCTGTGTATGGCCAGCCAGTAGAATTCTCCCCCCTTGTAACCAACAACAAAAATATATATAGGAACATATGTACACAGCCGCTTGGCACAAAGAAGCCAAAAGGGAAAGCGGCACATTACATCACACTGTTACAAAAGGAAGCATAGTACTACATTGCTAGGCTGGCAATGCTGTCGATTCAGGCAACATTATGCAGAAACCCACAACAAGCAGCCACCAGCTAACAATAGCAAATATCGCCGTGCAATACGTCAAGCAATACGTCAAGCACAGACAGATACAAGGGGCCAACGGTCCACCTGTCACAATGGCTGCTCAGCCGTCAGCCTTGCACGGTCATCTTCAGTGAAGATAGCCACCACCCTCCAATGTATGCCAACAACATGGCGTTGAGCAAGGCAAATGCCCGTGGAGGATGAAAGGAAACAGCATACACATGCAGCATCCTGCTGCCAGTGCTGCTGCCACTGCTGCTGCTGCTGGTCTACCTGCAACTTCCTGCAAGCTACTCTACATTATATGCATCAAAAGTGTGTGCGCAGCAGCAAATCCAAGCAAATGACACAGCTGGGGCATAGCATCTGAACTGTGCTTGCAACATCTGCTGACGCGCAAATCAGACATCAGACATCAGAGACAAGCTTCACGAAACAAAGGATGCAAGCTGCTCAGCCGTCAATGACTCTGTCTTGCAAACACCCCACCACGCATGGGCGCAACACAACCGCTTGATCCCCCATGCTGATCAGCTCTCCCTGCTTGCGGCAGCTGCATCAGGCCCTGTCAATAGCGCCTCAATCGTCAGCTGCCACACGCCTGCCATTCTCCAGCTGTGCATCACCGGGCACTGCTGCTTGCTCTTGTGCCGCACTGCCGCTACTGCCTGGCGCGTCTGTATCAACAGCAGCCCCCACAACAGGTTCAACGCCAGCGCCTATTTGAGCCTGGCTGCTGCTGCTGCTGCTGGTGGTGTCCTTGCTGTTGCTGTCACCAGCAGGAAGTACATGTGCTGATGCTGCCAATGCTTGCTCCTCGGTTGGCTTGCTCAGCGATTACAACGAACAGTTGAGCTGACCTTGAGAAGGTGAGAAGGAGGGTGGGTCACCTCCGCCCGGTGAGTCACTACCGCCCGCTTACACCTGCACGGTATCTGCCAAGTATAGGTAGCACAGGCTGAGATATTTCATATTGTGTGGTTAGACTGCGTGGAGACGACATACGTCCGAGTGACTCATTCGAACAAGGGTCCGTACGGACCTGACAAGGTGTTACTTGATACCTGAAGACCACCTCACGCTCAAGGCCCCTGCGACTTGATGATTGAGTCTGATTACATCCTCTGTGTTTTACCAAGTATCATTGACTATTTGACAAGCACATCTAACAGGAAGAGCCGTTTCTTCAGCACGCGGCAGAATTAGTTTGGCCATGGAAGTCTGCGACACGCAGTCCTTCGACGATGAGTTCATGCAAATGTCTTTCAAGGTGAGTGCGTCTATCAATGGGCTCACTGGCGGGGGCCAAGCCGCCCGGAAAGGGAGCAGCAAACTCAACATCTCCGACAGGGCCCCTCATTGGCAGGCTGCACTGTTGAGGTGCCAAACACAGCAATTTCACAACCTCTGCCGAGAAAACCAGTCAAATTGATTCAAGCCAGGGTAGCAGCCCATGAATGTGCTTTGTCGCTGTGCTCAACACAGCCGTGAGTGTTGTTCACGCACCTTCATTTTGGCAACCGAACATCTGCCGCCTGCCTGTTGCCCTACCCCCAATGGTTGCTGTCACCAGGTGGAGCCCTGCATGCTGGCCCATTCACACGGCTGGAAGATGTGTCCCTTTGTGCACCCAGGAGAGCCAATCAAGCGCCGCCACCCTTCGACACACAGGGGAGACTTGTGCAACATAGTTAAGAAGGTGGGTGCACCAGCAGCAGCAGCAGCAGCAGCTTGCAGGAAAGCCAAACATTGCTGGTCAATGATCAATGTCTCTGCACAGGGGAAGCTGTTGCAGCGTAGGCATCGTGCAGACCTTGCTAAGCTAAGCAACAACCTTGCTAAGCTAAGCAACGATCTATGGATTGTGTTGCAACTTGATGATGTCATGTCAGCAATGCAGCAAGCAGAAAAGACAAGCAGTGCACCACCAGCTACAGCTGTACTGAACATTGCGGAGTGTTTCCGCTCCGGTGCGCATGGATGTGGCGCTTTAGCAACCCTAGCAGGGTTAGAACGCTGACCTGGCATCCCTACCATGCTGACCTGGCACTCCCGTGGTGCTGACCTGGCATCCCTACCATGCTGACACCACACTTTTACGATGCTGACCTGGCACCTCGCCTCTTTTTTGGCTACGTTACATGAGCGTCTGTACATGTTGCTGACCCCCTACCATGCTGCTGTTATGTTTGCAGGGCCAGATGCTGGTGACGCGTGTCCGTATGCACACAACAGCCATGAGCTGTGGCTGCATCCCAGCAGGTAGGCAGCAGAACTGATTTGCAATACTATATAGTGCCGCTAACCACGCAGCTGGTAGCTTGCCAGGCACAGCTAGTTGGGGGAGTTGAACAGGGCAGTACCTGCCAGTGCAGTGTGCAGATGCAGCGGCGTAACATTGTGCTTGCCAGCAGCGGCCATGACAGCGCTGCGTGTCTGTGCTGTTCTGTGGCTCGTCAAATTCAAGTCGCAGCAGCTGGCCACGACAGCTGTGACAGCGAAACTTGCCCAGGGGAACATGCGGCATGCACCCCAACTCCAACCCTGCTTGCTCATTATGCACCTCTGCTGCTGCCGCCGCTGCATGCCTGCCCCCCGTCTTTGCTGCAGGTACAAGACACGCATGTGCCGCAGCGGAGCAGCATGTCCCCGCGGCATCTGCTTCTTTGCGCACTCAGAGTCAGAGCTTCGGCAGAAGGGTTCAACCAAGCAGGGAGTGCTCAACCCTAGCATACCACTGGCAGCAGATAGCGGCGCAGCCATCAACACAGCAGCAGCAGCAGCAGGTGTAGCTGTTACTACAGTGTCACCTAGCATGGGTTTTCAGGCTGCAGGTGTTGGTCAAGTGTTGGGTGGTATGGCAACGGCTGTGAGTTCCAGCAGCAGAAGCAGTATCTCTCCCTGCCGCTGGCTAGCCTGTGATGCTGGCCTATCCTCAGTAGCGGCAAGCAGCAGCACAAGCAGCAGTGCGAGCAGCTCATGCACTCCAATGTCGTACGCTGCGTGCAGCAGCCCTCCTTGCTCCCTGCCAGCAATCGGAGCAGCAGCAATGCCTGGTACAACTGTGCCGGCCAGCCGTGGCTACGTGTACGGAGCTGCCGCTGTTGCACCACCGCAGCCGTATGGCAGTAGCCATGTGGCATACACACAGCAGTGCATTGATCAGTTACAGCAGGAGGTGCAGCAGCATCTAGCACAGCTGGAGCACAGCAGAATGCACCAGCAGATGCTGGCAGCCGCCATTCAGCAGCAGCAGCAGCAGCAGCAGATGCCGGCTGCTGCAGCATTGACGCACAGCAGCACTACAGACCTCCAGCAACAGCAGATGGCAGCAAGTGCAGCAACGGCATACACCAGCAGTGTTGCACTGCAGGCGCCAGCTGCAATGCTGCCGCTGTCAGCAGTACCAGGCACAGTACCACCACCACTGATGATGCTGGCTCCTCCAGGGGTGGCATTCGCATCGTCACCAATGCAATCCAGCGCTGTCTTTGCTGCGCCAGCAGTTGCAGCATCTCAGATGCCAGCTACTGCTGCTGCTGCTGCTGCTGGCCAGCTGTTTACAGGTGGCAGCAGCAGCAGCATGAGCGGGCAATACTGGCTGCTTGCTTCAGGAGAGCTGGCAACTCAGCAGACACCACAGCAGCTGCACCAGCAGCAGTTGATGTCGCAGTCCCAGCAGTTGGCAGCGCGGTGGACAGTGGGAGGAACAGGAGGGTTCATGCAGGGATGAGCTTGCGTTAAAACATGCTCTGTAGCTGCGACAGTCATTTCCAGTCAGTGGCACAGGCTGCAATAAGGGCTGTTTTCAACGTCAGAGACAGAGGCAGAGATACACGTGCGCAGGCCATTCGCCACCTAGTGTGGCATGCACTACAAAGGGTTCTGTAGTTCAAGTAGTTGGATTAGTGACTGATAGGTGACGTGCAACCGTTATGACTTTTTGGTTGGCATTTCGAAGAGCTGACAATGGCGAGGGTGGATGCTTGGCGTTTCAAAGTGCTGACAGTGTGCATGGATGCTTTGCGTTTCAAAAGTGCTGGCAATTGTGAGGTTATGGTGCAACTTTGGAAACTCTTGAAGGAACGATTGAATGCATATTGTGTGCCGGCCTTACAGTGCAGCTGTTCTGCTGGCGCATGCCTGGTTTTGAAACCCTGTTGCTTATCAGTGCTGCAAGATTTTCTGGCAAGGAACTATTGCGCTCAATGCCATATTGATAGGTTACTTGGCAGTGCAGTTGTCCACTTCATCCTTCGACACTTCTGCCGCCATCAGAGTTTGCTCAGCAATCCCGGGGACGATTTGAACCCCAAACATCAACCTCTTGTGACAATGTTGACAGAGGTTGGAAGCGGCATGCTTGCTCGTATTTGCGATTGAATGCTTACAAGAATGCTTGCATGTGCCACTTGCCCAGTCAGAAGTTGATTGTGCAGATTAGCATAGTGGCTGGCATCACAGCTTCCTGCTTGACTGCGTGTGCTTCTTTGCTCAACACTGTTTCTTGTGATTGTGTGTACAGGCCCAATCTGTGTGCTTAGCCTCAGGCCAGCACTGCTGGCAAGCATCTTGCTCTACTGTGAGAGTTTGATCACACTGTGATCCCAGTTTGATCCAGTCACCACCTCTAGATGGTGTGTGCAGCAGCGGTATAATACCGCCGGTAGCAGCGGTGTATAGCAGCGGTATAATACCGCCGGTATTTTATGCTCAAACATCTCAGCGGCTGGGACATGCTGTGTGGTGGCCATTTTTGCACAGCTGATACCACATGCTTGCTGCTACTCAACAAGGTTTCGTGAGCGTTATGTGGGCAGTATGGTGTCTGAAGTGGGGATGAGGCGAAATGTGAGACCGCTGCCAATGCCTGCAGCAGACACTGACGCAAGGGGGCAAGCCAGAATAGGAAGATGTTCATTTACATGTTACTTGTAAAAGGGGGTGTAGTTGTCTGCAGTTGCTTTGCTTGTCAGAAATTGCTGCGGGGCGCGCCTGGCAGGTTGTTGTTGATGCCAGCGAATTTCACTCGTGAAGTGACGTCACATTGTATGTGCTGCCATGTGTCTGGTGCCAGCAGCCAACGGTGACACTGTGTGCGATTTTGCCATACTACAGAACTTTTGAAGCTTGAAGCAGCTTGCAAGCTGCGCAATTGTGCACACCCATTAGTGGGGTGGCTGCCAGCACAAAGATTTGGTTCCTGCATGCAAAGTGCCAGATCCCATGCAATGGCATGAAGAAGCAGTGTGCCGCACTGGCAGTGTGCTCCAGCTCACTGGGGTGACATACACGGCAACTTGCAGGACCAGTGCCGTCCTGCACAGTGTTAATCTGTTCTAGGTCATCATCACTGATGGCATCATCTGTTGTAGGTTTTGTGCTAGAAGGCTCTTGAAAGGGCTCTGTGTTTTGTGCTTTGAGGCACAATTCTTCCAATGCCATTGCCCTGGGTTAATACTGCTTTCGCCATGACGATATAGATAGTGGGAAGGCTTGGCTGAGGCTGCTGTAACAGCTGGCAGGAAAATGCAAGGGCTGCAAGGACACAGCCAGGTGCGAGCCCGCTGCAATGCATGCAGCCTCCGGGAGCTGCCAGCTGTCAGCAGAGCAAACTGCTGGTCAGGTAGCCTCAGCCAATAGCCGTTTGAGGGGTTACACACTTTCAAGCACCGAGAGCGGCACAATTCAACAAGAGGCAAGACAGAGGAAAGGCGAAAGCAGCAGACAGGTGCAGGCACCGGCAGCAAAGGGAAGGCAGGGGACCAGCAATGAACAGGTCCCAAACAAGCCTGGCGCAAGGGCGCACAACGCAGAAACAGGCAACGCAGGCCTGCAGCAGAAACACTGCAAGAGCTGCAAAGCACCACACACTATGGGAAGCAACCAGCATCAGCACAGCTATCAAAGCTGCACGACAGCGCACCACTGTCAGACGCTGCATGGCAGCGGACATGACACTATGTAGGGGCTGCAGCGGGCAACACCATCTCGTTGCTGCAAGGCAGCATAAAACCATGAAACCCAGCGAGCGGCACAGGTTCGGCAGGTAGCGCGGCACGTTGTGCATGTTGCGCAACTACTCTGCGGCAACTGACAACCAGTGGTCAGTCACCTGAAACCAGAGGCACCGCTAGCAACACAGCCACTGCAGCGCCACCACCCAGTGCACAATGCGGAACAGTAGCCACAAAAAAAGGGGCGGGAAGGGCGGGCGAGTTGCAGTTCGCATGAACAGCAACGAAACGTGCAGTGCTAGACGCCTGCGCATGCTAAGTGGCCTTCGGCAGCAGTGAGGTAATGACGTGTTTTGACTGTCACCTCACCCACTGCTTGCCTTTGACCAGGCAAGCAGGGATACAGCTACGCTGCATTAACCGCAATGAACAAGTCCATTGCACATTAATACTGCTTTCGCCATGACGATATAGATAGTGGGAAGGCTTGGCTGAGGCTGCTGTAACAGCTGGCAGGAAAATGCAAGGGCTGCAAGGACACAGCCAGGTGCGAGCCCGCTGCAATGCATGCAGCCTCCGGGAGCTGCCAGCTGTCAGCAGAGCAAACTGCTGGTCAGGTAGCCTCAGCCAATAGCCACATTGAAAAGACCAGTGGAACAGGAAGGGGGAGGGCTGCAAGCAGCAAGGCTTGCAGCCCACCTGGCCCGCCGCAACACGGCGCGCAGATAGAAGCCACAACACATGTGGCAGGCAAACAAACAGACGCACCCCAGCGCACACCACTAACGCAGCAAACACTCACGCTGCCAAACCTACACCGCTGAATCCAGGGCTGGGGCCGACAACTGCTGCGAGAAGCAGCAGCAGAAGCAAACGCAAACCAAAACACACAACCACCAGCACAAACCACCACTGCAGCAAGCACACATGCTGCCAACCTTCAAACCTCTGAATGTAGTGCTGGGGCCGACAACTGCTGCAAGCAGCAGCAACAGCAAATCAAATGCTGAGCAGCAGCACGCTGTACACACGCATGCCCAACACGCAGCCTTTGCGCAGCAAACACCTAGCTGCGGGACCATCTGCAAGCTAGTGCTCGATGCGAACAGCTAGCAAGGGCCAGGAACTGTGGCGCCGAGCCATAGGGCCGGTGAGCGTCGAACAAGGCAGCTGGAAGCTGTCAACCGCAAGCAGCATCAGCTCATGAAACCAAGGCTGAGCCGGCCACAACGGCACCACCACCGTAACATTTGCACGCTCTTCGCGCACTTTCTGCACAACCTGCAGCAACATTGAGGTGGTGACAGGCGGGAAAGCAAAGGCATTGCCCCAAGCAGACCATGGCTGCAGCAGGGCATCAACGCCCCTGCTGCCAGGGCACTGGAACAAACTGTAGAAGCAGTGACAGTGCGTGTTTTCCGCCGAAGCAAACAGGTCTATTTTGTGCGGGCCCCACATAAGATCCAGCCAACTAAACATCTCAGAATCCAGGCGGTAGTCCCCATGGTCAACAAAGCGAGAAGGTGCATCAGCTCTATTAAGTTCTGATTTCACCCTGACCACCTGCAGCTGAACATGCAGATCTTCAAGCACAGACCACAACAACCTGTACTCGTCCATGAGAGCAGCGGACCGTGAAGCAAAGCGCCCCAAAACAGACTCTGTCACCGTGTTATCTTCATGCAGCCTCACCACACGATCGCGCACCACGGGCTCAAAAGACAGCAGAGCCATGCGCACAGCTCGCATCTCCTGCTGGTTGATGTGCATGCACGCTTCAGCAGCAGACCAGGCGCCGTGAGCAACCCCTTCGGGGCTGTCGCCCAGGACAGGCAGCACAGCGCCCCAGCCTGTGGGACATGCACCAACAAACAAATCAACAGTAGCCGGGCGCAACCGAATAGGCGACGACAAATGCTGCACAGGGATGCTCGCCCACCACTCAAGATCACGGAAGGACTGGCGGGAGATGCTGACAGTCCCATTCAAGCCAGAAACAGACGCACAATCGTCATACAAACTACGCAGAAACAGGTTGGCCGGCATGACAGCCAGCCGCACAGACTGCGCATATCCACAAAATGCAGCCAGCGCTCGCTTTGGCACGCGGCGCTTGTTCTGCTTGGCAGCAACAGCAATGCCGCGCGCCAGGCGGGTGAGGCGGGCAACCTTGGCTGGGGGCACACAGAAGGTGCCTTGGGCGAGGTCCACAACCAGGCCCAAATGCTCCAGCCGCTGTGTGGGCTCCCACACAGACTTGGTGGGGTGGGGCGTAAAGCCAAGCCAGTACATTATGGATTGGATCCACTCAGCACCGGCTGCTGCTGTCTCCTGGTCAGGAACACAAACAAAAAGTCATCCAAGTAGGGCAGTACCTTGCAGCCAACCTGCGCTACACTGCCACGGCTGCCAGGCGCTGCAGGGTACATGGTGCCTGACGGCACACGTGTATGCGCAGGGGAGCGCAGATGCGCAACAAAGGCCTAGTCACCTTGGTGAAGTAGTAAGGCGAGTTATTCCAGCCAAAAGGCAAGCAGTTGATCTGATAAAACTCGCCAGCAAACTCAAAGCAAAAGTAATCGACTGCGCTAGCGTGCAGAGGCACCTGATAGAATGCGTCTGCCATGTCAGCCTTGACGGCAAAGGCATTGCTCAAGTCGTAACGCTGCAAAAACCGCAGCGTCTCAAACCTGCACTTGCGGGCGACATTGAAGGTGTTGATATACTTGTAATTGATCACCAGACGCCAAGAACTGCCCTTGGGCACACAAAATACATTAGAGCAGTATG
>CADDIJ020000928.1:0-30780 GCA_902809745.2 Tetradesmus lagerheimii | reverse complement strand
GGGAGTGGCGTCAGTGCATGCAGGAAGCAGCTGGGCAGAGCATGCCGTACTGCATGCGGGGTATGTTTGCCTCAATTTTGGCATACAATGATGTGGCTGATGCTGCTGCACTGTGGAATGACTACAAGGGTGCGTTGTGTCATGATTCACTGGCGCGGTGCCCTGCGCCAGTTGATTGGTGAGATGCTGTTGTGCCCGTGGATTGGATTTGGCTTTGCCGCGGCAGATGTAAGAAGAGCTATCGCGCATAATCCGCATTTCAAAGTGCCGGTAGTGCTAATTTGCGCCAGCGCTAAAGGCATTGTCGTCGAGCTGTGCGCTTCCCTCTTTAAGCGGCAACGTATTCTTTGCCGTCGCAGGCCGGAAACGCAACAGCGTGCCGTATGATGCCGCAGATTGCGCCGGGCAAGTGAGGATAGCAAACACAGCTGCTTCGTATGGGTTGGTGGGGCGGCGGCAAGACCTGGCGCCAGCGCTGTTGCTGCAGAAGGCAAGCGGTTGTTTTGCGCATCCTTTCAGGCATTGCTGTTGCTGCTGCTCGGGGCGCACTGACCCATTATTCAATAAGATTCCTGTAGCGCGTCTGCATGCAGAATCCACGTGCAATGTGTCTGCACAGAGTGCTATGGCTGAGCTGCTGAGGGCTGCAGACTTGATTGTGTGGTATGAGGCGCCCATGGTGCACAGGCATGCCTTTGAGGCTGTTGATCGCATGTTGCGCGACATAATGAGGAGTGTTGATCCAGCAAATGAGGACAAGCTGTTTGGTGGAAAGGTTGTGGTGTTTGGTGGTGACTTCAGGCAGGTGCTGCCTGTGGTGCCGCGCGGCACACGTGTTCAGATTGTCAATGCTGCACTCAACCAGTCCTCTGCACTGTGGCCGCACATTGTGGTGCACCGCCTGCATGAGAATATGCGTGTGCGAACTCTGATGGCAGCAGGTGATGCAGCTTCTGCCGCAAGGCAGCAGCAGTTTGCAGATTGGCTGCAGCGCGTGGGCGAGGGCACCGAGCCCACATGCGCTGCTGTAGGCGAGGATTACATACGCCTGCCTGATGAGGTCGTGTGTGGCGGAGGGCAGCAAGAGGGCACTTTGCAGGAATTGATAGATGCTGTGTATGGGGAGATTGACAGCCAAAGCGGTGATGCTGCACGACAGCAGTACATTGTGGAGCGTGCGATCCTTACGCCTCTGAATGATGATGTTGATGCAGTGAATGATCTGATGACAGCAAGGATGTGTGCACCCCGGCCTGACGGTGTTCAGGTTGAGAGCCGTGTGTACAGCAGTGCTGACTCAGTGGTGCGCGGTGAGCAACAAGGTCACCTGTATCCACCAGAGTTTTTGAACACTCTGCGCATGTCTGGCTTGCCGCCACACAAGCTGCGCTTGCACGTTGGGTGCCCTATCATTCTGCTGCGCAACATGTCTGCAGGATTGGCGAATGGCACACGCATGGTGGTCACGAAACTCATGGACAACTTCATCCAGGCAAAGGTGGCCACAGGCCCTGCAAAGGGCCGAGTGGTGTGGCTGCCACGCCTGAACCTGCAGCCCTCTGATGCACAGGCTATGCCTTTTGATATGTGCAGGCGCCAGTTTCCAGTGCGCGTTGCATCATCATCATCATGTTACCCATTAAGCCATAGCATCAACGCGCGTTCCAGTGCGCGTTGCATATGCCATGACAATCAACAAGGCGCAGGGGCAGACCCTCAAGGCAGCAGGTGTGTACCTGCCTCGCCCTGTGTTCTCGCATGGTCAGTTGTATGTTGCCTTCTCGCGGGTTGGCATCTGGAGTGCCCTCAAGGTGTTGGTGGTTGGGGGCTTCCGTGCAGCTACTGCGGCTATTGCAGCTGGTGTGTTCACTAAGAATGTTGTGTATTGTGAGGTGTTCCAGGGCATCGGGGTTTGAGCTTCACACTCGGCACTGGAACAGTGTGCTTGAGGGCCTCCATGCCTGTCTTCCGTGCCAGATGCGAGTGGCGGAGCCACGGGTAACCACTAGTACCGTCCGTCCGTCAGTCCGTCAGTCCGTCAGTCAGTCAGAAGCCTCGCTTAGGACCTGGCCCTTGAACCCCAGGGCGTGTGCGGAACTCGGTGGATACAAGCAGTGCAGCGTCGCGAATCGCTTTGGTTTTTCAACCGCATACCTGTGACATGCAGCACCTTGCGATCAGCGCTGTTCCTGCAATGCGTCGCAGTTGTAACCACCAAGCACAGCGCTGAACGACTTTGGTGCTCGAATGATGCATACACGTTGTACATGAGGTGGTGGGCAGTGATCAGCGTGATCTTGCTGGCCATCACTGCCACGGCTGCAGCAACCACCACACCCAACAGCAGGGCGTCTCTGCAGCGGCAGCAGCACGCTGCGAGGCAAGCAGATCGCGATGATCGACACGAGGAAGGTGAGATTTGCTGGGATGAATGTTGTGCGGGCACTGATGTCTTCACAGTGTTCTCGAACTTTTGCAGAGCAGTGATCGTCACTGTGAGGCAAGGTGTGCTGCGCGCTTCCATTCCTGCTGCCAATTGTTGATGTTGCAGTGGGAGTTTCCCCCGCTGCAATTGGAGCTCCACTCGCCAGTCCTCCTGCAACAGATGGAGCTCAGCCAGCAGCAGCTCACACACCAGGTACGTCAGCAGCAGCAGCACAGCAAGCAAAACAAACGATGCTGGCATGTTGGAATTGCCATGAGAGCAATTTGTGGACGTTTGATGTTCAGCTTGATGTCTTCCATCAACTCATGTATGATGTTGCCTGCCTGCCTGCCTGCCTGCCTGCAGGTGCTGCCACGGACCCATTGGGCCAGCTGCCACCCAATGTTCAGCAGCGGCAGCAACAGTTCCTTGCCAGCATGCTCACTGCACCGCAGCCTGTGCAGTCTGCCTACCAGAATGCATTGCAGGTTATGCAGCGGCGCTTGCAGGAACAGGCGGCAGCCCGTGCTGCTGCGGCAGCAGCAGCCCAGCAAGCGCGTCCAGCAGCCCAGCAGGCAGGTGCAGCAGTCCAGCCCCAAGTCACGACTGCATCAGCGCAGTTCTTGGCAGAGGTGACAGTGCCAGAGCAGGCGCACCCGCACCGGCCAGTCCTTCTTCCAGCTCGCGTGCTGCGGGTGACATCTCAGCAGCACCTGCAGCATGTGCTTGCTCAGTTGGAACAGGAGTATGACGTACCGCTGCAGTACTCGGTGCGGTATTTGCTGCCAGCACAGCCACCCGTGCAGCCGCAGCTGCCGCCACAGCAGCCACCAGTGGCACGCGCAGAAACAGCATCACAGCAAGAGCGCTTGCGGCACCAGTTTGCGCAGCAACTGGAGCAGCAGTTTCAGGGCAACACCACCTCAGACCACCCCAGCACAGGTGAGCAGGCATCTGGCACTGCAGTAGGCTATCGTGGGGCAGTGCAGTGGGCTTTGGCGCCGCATTGCATAAGGCTTCAGTTGCCTGCGCAGTAGGTAGCATGGCAATCAACAAGGCGCAGGGGCAGACCCTCAAGGCAGCAGGTGTGTCCCTGCCTCGCCCTGTGTTCTCGCATGGTCAGTTGTATGTTGCCTTCTCGCGGGTTGGCATCTGGAGTGCCCTCAAGGTGTTGGTGGTTGGGGGCTTCCGTGCAGCTACTGCGGCTATTGCAGCTGGTGTGTTCACTAAGAATGTTGTGTATTGTGAGGTGTTCCAGGGCATCGGGGTTTGAGCTTCACACTCGGCACTGGAACAGTGTGCTTGAGGAACTCGGCCCTGGAGCTCTGGCATGTATTTATAATCTATCATGCTGCGGCTGCAGTGGTTGCGGTAGCTGCAAATGTCACATGCTGCAACAAGCCGCTGGCCACGTTTTGCTTATGTAACACACCTGAACAACACAATGCACCTCCATGCCTGTCTTCCGTGCCAGATGCGAGTGGCGGAGCCACGGGTAACCACTAGTCTCTGCGCAGATTTCGTGTTATTGGGTGGGGGAAGCTGCTTTTTGCCCCTCTGGGGCTTTTTGTGGTTTACTCCCGTGTGCCGCGCTCTGCGGTCCTAAAAGTGTCTCTGGACGCACCCGGTAACTTCCATCAATCAAAATCGCACAGCTCTCATTCCGTTTTCAAAACTTTTGAGACAACCTGTATGCGAGGCCACCCGACATCGGACGTCACAAGCGCTCTGCCAGGCCGATAGGTATGTGCCGTGTGCAAGTCACGCCAGACACATGCCACGAGGTGCTTTTGAAAGCGTGCGGGTGCATTCTACTCAGGTAGAGCAGTACAGGATGTCTCAAAAGTTTTGACTGCTGCCTGCAGTTTTAGGCATTTCAACACTAAAACAGATGTATGTTGCTTGGAATCGCAGCAGCACAGCCACACAATGGCAGTTACATGACTGCAGCCCTCAACCCTGCAGTTTCAGGCACTGCAACTCAGGTTTGGAGCATGCCATCACTAGAATCTGCCTCCATGTGGACTTAGAAAAAAACTGCTGCTTTTCACTGCTTTTTAGTGGGTGCAGCAAATCCCAGAAAGCACACACATTGGCCCAGCACCAGGTGCAGCCAGCCTGCAAAACCCAATGCCATGACACCAAGGCCCACACCTGTAGCTTTGCATGCCAGACCAGACCACAGCAGCACACATGAACAGCTTCAGAAGGCACTGCTGTGATACAGGCAGCATCTGTTGACCAGCAGGCACCAGGAAGGCATGCCAGGGCATGCACGGACCACAATACAGCCCTGGCAGCACAGCAGCACCCCTGCAAAACAAGAACAGAGCCCAATCAAGTACTTTTTGGCGTCACGCGTCATGCGGCTAAGGTTATTCACACGCGCGCGGACCAGTATTTGACCACACCCCGACTTGAACCAGCGACCTCCCGGACACCACGCTGGCACGCTCCCACTTAGCCAAAACAGCACATGATCAGACGCTGCTCAGCACATGTATCTCGTATCTGGGCAGCATCGATTAACGGTCACTCTCTACTACGTGGCACAGCTGGGTGTGTTCTTTGATAGCATAGGCAAGAGCAGCGTCGACTGGGATGGCAGGATGGAGGTGGTGCGGCATTGCATGCAGAATATCAGCCACATCTCTAAACTGTCAGCTTTTGGTAGGGCGTTTGCTGCCAATGCCTATGCATTATCCACACTCTTGTATGCGGCCCAGTTTGCGGGCCAATTGCCTGAGGCAGTTTCAGGCAAACTTGGTACATGGACAGCAGCGCTGGTTGATGCTGGTTTGGGCCCTGATGATGATTTGAGGCGCGCCCCTGGAGTTCCTGGGGAGTGCATGGCAGCGCATCCAACGCAGGGTGGTTTTGGGTTACTGCCAGTTCATCACCATCTGCTGTCGAGGTGGGCGTGTGAAGCACTGCCTTTCCTGCAAGGGGGTACTGCTCCTTGGGTGGCAGTTGCGCGGCAGCTGTGGCCCTGTTGGGCTGCTGCTACAGATCCATGCACACGTGCCACCAGCAGCAGCCCTTGGGGGCTGCTGTTGTGTGGCAGACATCATATTTTCCCATCTGCTCCTGCGGATGTGTGCCTCCCCTCTGCATTGCGTGCACTTGCGATGGGGCTGCGGGCTCTACCGCCGCTCCGACATGTAGGTGCAGAAGCTTTGGATGTGGCAGGGTTATGCTGGCACGCACCGTTGTGGGCGAATCCTATTTTTACAGTCTCTCAGGATTGGGAGTGGTTTGCACAGTGAAGGCAAGTTGTGGTTGGTCTTGAAAGTGTGGCTGCGTTTGGCTTGCTACAGCTGCCAAAGCTGCAAACTGTTGGCCAAGCTGTGCTGCTCTCATCCGAACTGGACCGCGTGTGTGCTTTGCCTGGGTTACAGGCTCAACGTGCTGCGTATGAGCGTGACATTTGGGGCCCATGGCTATGCCACAAGGTACAGTATTCTGACAGGCAGCTGGCACGTCAGCACGTGCAAGCTTTGCTTGCGCTTTTTCCCATCCAGTGGGTTGGTGCCGCACGCACACACATGGCAGCAGCTTATGCTGCTGGTGAAACTACGGCTCAGCTCGCTGCATTGACACCTGATGAGTTGTTGTTAGCGCGTGAGGCGTTATGTGCAGATCTGGGTTGGCAGCGTCCTGGAGGGGATACCAACAGCGTAATTCGTGTGGCAGATCTTACTGTTGCTGTTGCCACTAGGATGCAACGTCTCACTGCGTTAGATGCAATTGCTCCCCGTCATGCTGCATACTTGAACAGTGTTAAAACATTGGATGGATTGCCTGCGGGTACCCAGCTCCCTGATGTGCAGCTGGTGTTGTCCCGCTGGTGGAAGATCAGAGTGGCTAACACTTACAAAGAGGCGGCATGGCGTCTGGCATTGAATGCATTCCCTACTGCGCAGCGTATGCACCTCACCACGGGGTGTGCAGCATGTTCAGTTGTGGGACCAGGCGTGGAGCATCACTTTTGGAACTGTCCGGTAGCTGTTGCTGTTCGACGTGAGGTGGAAAGTCAGCTTAGAGCATTTCATATGCTGGCAGCAGGGGCAACCTTGCCGTGCAGCGCTTTGTGGCTGGCTTGTGCCCCTCACATTGACATGCATCAGCTTGTCTGGGACATGGTGTGTATAGCTGCAATACACGCTTTTGATCTTGGCCGCAGAGCTGCTTGGGCGGTTTCGCACAGGCTGAGTGTGCCTGTACTAGTTGAACAAGTTGCTGTGCGCGCAGCAGTTGGTGCCTTTTGGGATGCGCTGGCAGATTTTGCTGCTACCGCTAGAGTACCTAGTCGGTGTAGGAACCAGCTGCTCACACGTCAGCCATTTGTTGCTTGGCACACTGTCTTGCGAGGCAATGGCTTACGGGTGATTCGCAGATGATGCCATGTACAATTGTGTGTTATTGCTTGACCTGCTTTCCACATGTACACCTGCTTGCGTGCTTGCTTTGCATGCTGTCAGCACGAGGCAGTTACACTGCCAGGCTGTTGGGTGAGTATTGACATCAGTGCATACTTGCTTCATGCTGATGACATGCAGTGCTCTCAAAAGCCAGCACACTACTCACATTTACACATGTGCTGCCTTTGCGTCTGTATCAGCATTTTGCTGAGTCAGCGAAGCATGTTCAGCCTGCCCTCTACACTGGAAGATGTATAGACTGCTGTCACCAACACTGATTAGAATACTGCATTCATGCCCGAAGATTCTCAGAGTGCAGCCAAATTGCGTGTCGTAAGGAAGACGGTTATGCTAGCATAACCAATGTCATACCTTACGCACAGAGGTTTTTCTGGGGTTGAAACCTCAGAGTGACAGCCCGAGCTGAGCTGCTTGCAGCTTCCTATTTTACCAGGTGTCTGTGGTGGCGTATGCCGCATGAACACACCGTGTAACCCCTCTATCTCTATCTCTAGTGGCACAGCTCTCATTCCGTTTTCAAAACTTTTGAGACATCCTGTACTGTATGCAATGATTGCGGACTCGCCAACCGTGCAACAACACACAGCGATGCTGTGACACTACACGTCTATGTAGTGGTTCGAGCATTGTGTGTGGTGCTGGTTTCGTATCGCTTGCCCGCATCGCCCGATCGCTCCCAACTCAGTGCTGTTCCGGTGACACGCGTCTGTGCACGACTGACCGAGGCTGCTTGTCCTGCCTCCCCATCAAGCTTTCAGGCTGCTATGCATGATCCCGAAGCGTGCTTGTTCTTCGCACGAGCTCCCCCAGACGTCACCGTAGAAGAGCTCACTTCAGTGTTCTCACAGCATGGCCCAGTCGTGGATGTCAGCTGGTGGGTACAATCGCACAGGAAACATGCAACTAGCAGCTGGTGCTTTACATATGACGACGTCACGCGTATTTTTCGCCTAGCACAGCCACCGCAGTTGTTCTGCTTCACTGCTTGTTGCAGTTCGTCCAGTCTAGGACGTGCAGGCACCCTGCAGCAGCTTATGTAACCGTTCCCGGCACCCTATAGAACCTTGAATCATTCCTTATGCTATCTGCTGCTGCTGCTGCTGTTACAGGCCTGCAGCCAAGACATCCAAGGGATGTGGCACCGTGCAGTTTGCAGACAAGGCTGCTGCAGCCGCAGCGCTGCAAGCGCTTAACAGCACCACCAGCCTGCCACCAGCAGAGGGAGCGCTCGTAGTGGAAAGGATGGACCCACACAAGCAGAAGAACAAAGCTTACGGTAAGTTTAGTAGTTTGGCTGCGCTGTGTGCTCTGTGAGCTCGTGGCACAGGCAGCAGCGTGCATATACTTTTATGACTGCAGCAATTGTGGCCCAGAGCAGGGTATAGCTTTAGTGTAGCCTTTGCAACAGGTGACAGCCCAGTGTCGATCTTCGTCCGTGGCGTGTGCCTCTGCCAGGTGGCTTCCTGCAAGCTACGCATCAGAAGCATGGTGCCGCCGGGCCTGCTGCAATTACACTCGACCCCAAAGAAATTCCAGCGGCACGCAACCAAGCAGATGCCGCGAGCATCTTCCACTTGCTCCTAATGTCTGCGCAATGTTGCTAACGCCAGTCGTTACTTGTGATCGCCTCTAACACATGTCTACTGCTTGCCGCTGTTGCTACTCCAAGGTGCCAAGAAGCTCTCCTGAACCAAGTCCAACACCCGTGACACGCACCCAGCAAGTGACCAGGCAGCAACCACCAAGCACAACAGGCCCGGCAGCACATCTGCGGCAGCAGGGTCAGCAGCAGTGTTGGCACCATATGCTCGCAGCGACAACAGCAGCGGCACCTGGGCCTCACAGGCTGGCATGGCCAGTCCTGCCAACCTGGATGATCCAGCCATGCTCGCAATGCTGGCCTTGGAGGTAAGAGCAGGAGGAGAGAGCAGGAGGAGAGAGAATATTTGTATCTATTGTGATGATAATTATTCGACCTAGTCAGAAAACAGTTGTTGCTCCACCATTGCCTTTCTAGCTTCAGATGAGCATCCTTGCCTGCACATCGCGTGGCTGCTGCCATATCTTGTGCTTTGAGTACACTGGTATCCGTGTGCGCTCAACTAACCCTCTGCGTGCCGCTGCCTGCCAATCCTGCACTTCTGCGCAGATGCAGATGCTGGGAATGGGTCCACCTGGCCTGTCAGCCAGCGTCCACAACAGCAGCACCAGCAATGCCAGCAGCACCCTGCACAGCGGTGGCAGCACAGGCTACGCCACATCAGCGTTCCTCCCACGTCACCTGTGGGCTACCACGCAGACTGAAGGCGCCTCACACGGCATGATAGCATCAGCCCCAACGCTGGTCGCAGGTGTTCCTCTGGGGAGTGAGTTCCAAGGCCGCTGGCAGCAGCAGCAGCAGCAGCAGCGCAGGCCAGGTAGGCTGCCTGGGGAAGACCCCCGCAGCCGCAGAAGCAGCGCTCCTGTTGCCAGCAGACCTCCAGCAGGTGGTGTTCACACCCAAATGGCCGGCTGGTGTGATAACCTGAGAGCAGCAGCAGCACCTGGCCATGCATGGTCAATGGATGCAGCAGCAGCTGCGGCTGCGGCTGCAGCTGTGCAGGTCAGGGCGCCTGCATCGCTACAGGGTAGCAGCAACTTCAGCAGCTGGTGTAGCTTCAATAGTCCGCTGCTGCTGCTGCAGCAGCAGCAGCAGACACCGTTTGGTGTTGGTCTGGAAGCGTTTGAGTCGGCAACAGTTGCAGCAGCAGCAGGTATGCCGGCAGCCTTTCGCAGTCTGGAGCCTGCACTGACCAACTACAGCACCGGTAGCTTGACCAGCAACAGCATCGCACCTGCGCCTGCGCCTGCATTGAACGACTTTGTGCTGTTCTGCAGCGGCTATGAGCCAGGCAATGCTGCAAGGCTCATTCGACGCATCAGCTGCAGCAGCAGACCTACTGTTGCCCACAAGTACTGGTGCTATGCTGCTGTCCAGCGTAGGTGATGGTGCTATGCTGCTGTCCAGCGTAGGTGATGGTGCTATGCTGCTGTCCAGCGTAGGTGATGGTGCTATGCTGCTGTCCAGCGTAGGTGATGGTGCTATGCCACTCACGCCAACTGCTTTTGGAGGCTCGGGGCTGTTAACTGACTGTGCTGGCCAAGTAGACGTCTCACTGATGGACTGGCTGATGCTTCAGCAGCAGCTGCAGCAGCAAGAGGCAGCAGGCATGTCTGCTGCTGCTGCTGCTGCTCTGGCCGAGCAGCCCTGGATGTCAGGTGCAGGCATGGCAATGTCACATACAGAGTCGATGCCAGCGCTGCTGCACAATGATGTGTCACCGCCACCGATAAGGCCTCATCGGCCACCAGTGATGGGTCTAGCGCACGCAGCAGCAGCAGCACCAGCGCCGCTGCCACCGCCAGCACCGCTACCAGCTACGGCTGTGCTGTCACCTGCAGGTGCTGACACAGGCCTAGCAGAAGCTCTGCTGAACAGCGCACAGCAGCGACGGGCGCTAGCCCGCGCGCAAGCACCTCCGTCACACCAGCAGCAGCAGCAGATGACAGTTGAGCTAGAGCCGCAAGCTTGGGCATCCATTGCGGAGAACGGAGGCTGGCAGGATGTTGCCAGGCTGTCAGGGGCACAGATTGAGGTGCAAGTGCAGGCTAGCAGCCGTCTACTGGCTTTGCAGATCTCAGGTAGTGCAGCGCAGGTTGACATGGTCACGCGGCTGATGTATATGCTGCTGCAGCAGCCCGCGATGGCTGCGAGGGGAGTGAGCCTGCGCGCTTGATGCCGTTGTGCTGCTGCATGGTGTGAAGTGCGGTGAATGGAACCTGCATGGGCACGGTCCTTGATTATTACATAGGCTATGCCAGAGTGCTGCCGAGAGGGGCAGCTGTATTGAAGCGCAGGTAGAGTTGTGCAGGCATGTGTTGCAGAGTTGTTGACTGCTCTGTGATCAGCACCGATAGATTTGGCACCTGGCAGTTTGAACGCAGCACCTTCGAGTCTGATTCAACTGCGATGGTGATGTCAGCAACTGGCTGTTGAGCTACTGCGTCTTCTGTCCGGTTTCAACACGGTTCATGTACACACGTTTGCGAACTTTAATGTTGGTGCTGTGGTGTCATTGCATGTGCCTTTGTGTGGAGTGATCTGGGGTGTTGTACATCTGATAATGACTCGCAGCAATGCATCTGCGTTGCTGTGCTTGTGATAGAGTGCTTGCACCACATACTGTGGCGTGTCAGTCTTTGCAGCTCTCATCTCATGTGGCCGACAAAACGTCTGCCGCAGATATGAGAGTGATTGGAGTGATTGGTGGGCTCTCAGGTTAGATGCTGGCTTGGTGACCAGAGTGCAGCTGCTGACAGCCCATGCAGTGTGGAAGGCATTTATCCATTTGTGTTGGTGTGTTGTGATGGCCCTTCAGGTGTGTCATAACATTGTTATAACACAACCCATCATTGGGGCAGTTCAACAGTCAGGCAGCTGCACAACTGCCTTCTGCCGGCGGTGCTCTGTCTTGTAGGCTGCTATGCATTGCATCTGTGATCAGCAATGCCACGTGCATTCACAATGGTACCAGCTGGTGGATTCGGTGGTGGTCACGACATCTGTGCTGGTGCTGTGATTAAGCATCCCAGGTTTGGATTGTGGGAAGGCTGTTGTCATGCCCGCAGGCATGCCTCTGCAGTGATGATAAGCATCTGTACCTGCTGTGCCCACTCATCCAGTCAAGAAAGCAGTGCAGAGGCGTCAGCAGCAGTAGCATCAGCAGAGTTGATGGCACGTTTGCCACTGCAGTGCTGCTCTGTCTGCTTGGCTGCCATGCACACCGCTTCTATTGTTGAGCAACACAATACTGTTACGCTGCAACGGTCGGCTGGTTCATGCAGCAGCAGTTGGCATGCCGCATACCGTCTTGTTGAGATTCTCATTGAACACCACCTCATTTCCATGCATTCAGTGCATGCGATGCAGCTCCTCTTGTTTTCTTGTTTCGTTAGTTGCAGCAGCAGCAGCAGCATGCTGGCTGCTGTCTGCTCGAAGGCTGCAGCAGCTGATGGCCACTGGTTCAGCCACATGTACATCATGCATGGGTGGCGTTTGTGCCTGCATCTAGAGCAGCGGATTAGTCCTGTGCCAACTGTTTGTGGGAACACAACCTGAGCTGACTGTTTGTGAGGACACAAACGGCTCTAAATCTTTGTACACATCTGTGGCCAGTTGGGTTGGTGCACTCATTGGTACAGGCTTCTGGCATAGCTAGCTGCTGCAGTTCGCATTTGACTCGAGCTGCTGTTGCTGAGTCAAGTCAATGCTCTAGCAGGACTTGGCTGTATTGCTGGCAGAAGCACGTCTTCCAGACAGCTACACGCATGCTGCCAGTATGGGCTACAAACAGCAAGTGCCTGTGGCGCAGCTGCTGGTATTAAGCATGGCCGTTTTGCCTCGTTACGTTGATGTTTTGCTCAATCTGACAAGCAGCTGTGCTTTTAGATGGATAAGAAGATGGCTGTTTGATGGTTGCTGGCCCCAGCCAGCTTGATGTGTTGTGACAGATTGTTGTCATAGCCAGCTTTGGGTTAGGAAAAGGTGTGGGCTGTTGTGGAAGAAAGGTTTCAGGAGTTTCAAATCAATGGCAGCCAGCCAGCAGTGCATGTTCTGCGGGCAGTTGCCGTGGCTGTGTTTAACGAAGGCAGCTGTGGTAGAGTTTGAAGCAATGTCATTCTTGGACAGGAACCAGCAGATCAATCTCATCCGATGTTCTTTTGTTGAGTGCTGCACTCCGTGAGCCCTAGCGCGCGTGCATGCATTTGGAGGCAACTGTCATGGCATAACTAGGTGTTGTTTTGGTGGTATAACGGAGTTATTATTTCGGGTGAATCACGTGGGGTGCTTTCAGGCATCCATTGGATTAGTGAGCAAGCATCTGTCAGATGGCGCATTATCTAGTGTGCCCTTTGAGAGTGAACATAGTCCATCTGTGAGGGATGACCCTACTTCCACTGTTGCTGTGTACGCAACCCTATCTCAGGCGTCTGCACAGGAAGCAGTGCAGCATCTGGCATTGGCAGTACTGACCATTTTGCCAACCTGTTTGGCAATCTCAATCTGTGCGGACACCTGCGGTGTGTGTGCACATTTTTGCGTTCTTCAGGGGTTGTTGGCATGTTCCGCGTGGTGCACACACGTCGCTGCATACTAGTGCAGCAGTGCTGTGTACGGGGCTTGACTTGGTTGTAATAGGCGGCAGCAGAAATTCAGGTGGCGGTTTGCTGACCATGCTGGTTTGGGTGTTTGGCTTTTTGTGTGTACATCTGTGTTGGAGTTTGGTATGTGTGTTGAGGCATAGGCTTGACTGACATTTCCAGGTGTCAGTGGTTGCAATATTCGGTTTAGTGCATAAGTCGGGGTTTTGTTGCGGATTTGCGACGTTGCTATGCCCCTTATGCGGCTTGCGCTTGATTGCTCAGGCCTGCATGATCACAGTTGACAACGGCTTTTCAAGCCGTAGTTCCTAGCGTGTAGGTTGGTTGGTTGATGCAGTTCTGTTGAAGTTTTACATCTTCGTTTTACTGGCAGCTCACATCCGGTCACACACAGTGCTACGCATTGCGAAAATACCTGCTATGGCAAGCAGACTGGCAACTGTGCGCCTCACCCTGAACGCATTAATGGGTGGCTTTAGGGCTTTGGAGGATGGCAGGGGTTCGTTCATGGTACGAATACGATACAGAGTTCGGGGGTCATTCATGGTACGTATACGTTGCAGATTCCACGACAGTGGTTTGTTGAATTTAAGTTGCTTGCGCTGGCACAGCAGCACTGCACTGCAGCCACTTGTGCTGAAGGATGTGGCACAACAACAGTTGTGCAGACGTGACGGCAGCAGGTACAGCCTGCCTGCTGTCTGCTATCTGCTGTTTTGACACGCATGTTGCTCAGGCTGTATGCAGTGCAGTTTTCAAGAAGTTTGTGTTGCTGATCCACTGGGTACGCCACGGCTGTGCAGAAAAGATTCAGAGCGTAATCTGAAGGCGTCTGGTGACCGCAGTAGCCTGGCGCTGTTCCATTGGCTGACGCACAGCATGTTCTTTTCTGCTGTTCTTTTCTGAACTCCAGTACGCAGCTGGCACAGGCACGGCGGTGTTGTGTTGTTGCTTGACCAGGTGAGTGATTGGGACAGTGTTGCTGAACAAAACAGGCACAGGGCATGCTGCTGCAGGTGCTTGCTGAGGAGTGCAGCCTGTCAAAGTTGCATATGCTCCACTTGTGTTATGTTGAGGTATTGATGCATGCCTGACACCAGGGCTGTTGACAAAGTGCTGGCCTTTCACTGGTGCAGCGTTCTGCAAAATGGCCTCTTCTATGGAGCAGAAGACTTACTGCCACCTGGTGTGTTATTGCTGTGAGGCTGCTTTATATTGCAGCGGTTCAGCTTCAGTGGAGTGTGGAGCTTGTGTTGCTCGTGTTGTCCAGCTCAGCAGATTTTCTGAGTTTTGATTGCAATACCTGGATCTGCATCAGCAAGCGCCCTTTTGATGCAGCGTTATGCGTCAGCTGTACATCATCATGGCTGGCAGGTCGCGATGATCGTGCATAATCAGGATTGCAGTCTTGAGGATTTCAGACGTTATGCGGCTGCCTGTGGTGTGACAGCAATCAGCGGGCAGCATGCACTCGTGGTCAGACCCCACACGTGGATGCGTGCATCATGCTCGTGCTGCTGTGCGCTGCTGCAAGACGAGCCAAAGGTTATGATCAACGCACGCGGCCAATCAGTACACTCACATCTGTTGGCTGCACACCCAGGCTGTGGTTCATAAACTTGGTCATGACACACCAGACTTGGCCATTACACCCCAGATCCCTACAGCTATGCTCGACTGCACGATCAGCAATAGGGAATATGCCTGCTGACTGGCAGCAGGCTGCTGAGTTTGCAGCAAGGGGTTGTGACCAGGGCTGAAAGCAGCACTACCACAGCGGCGCTTGAGAGGATCAGCAACTGCACTGGTGCTGTTGTGCCTGGTACGGCACAGCTATGCCATCAGTGATCCGCGTCACAGGTTGACTCTGTGGTGCATGGTGTGTGTGTTGCGACCTGTCCTGGTCAACAGCGCTAGCTGCTTCACTTGGATATGGCAAGGAAGCTTGGTGGCAGGCATCCATGGTGCATTTGCAGTCTGCTGTGCTGTGTGCACGCCTGCAAATGCTTTTGTCAAGGCTGTCATCTTGTGACAGCAGAATGTGAGAATGTGTGCCAAGCCTGGCCAAGGAATTGAGGATGCCGGGGCAGCATTTCCAAAAGCCGGCCCTTTACCCAAAGTCCAGCATCATACTTGCACGGCCGGTATAGCATTACAAACCATACTGCATTACCATCATGCTGGGAGTCGCCATCCATCAAGCATTCATTGTTGCTATTGGATGGAAGCTTCAAGAAGCATCACAACTGTCAGCACCTGGCGATGCAAGCATGCGTCTCAGCTGGCAGTGCACTCAATGGTGTCTCTGATCCCACTTCAGGGGTTCAAGCCTGCCAAATCGTTTACTACATATATAAACCATCGCGTCTGACCAGGCGTATGTGGAGATCTTGCAACAGCTCCGAGGTTTGAACCCCGATGCTGGAGCTGCACATGTACACTTTGAGGTAGCGCCTGTGCTGTCTCTGCGCAGGCGTGATGCGTTGATTTTGAATTATGACCAACCAGCATGATTGAGCGTTTGGGACAAGTTGGTCCCTGAGGCGTTACGTGCACACGAGCTGGCGTCTGGTTATCAGCTGCTGGCGCACGCTTGCATTTCGTCGCGGCACCACATACGGCCAGATGGAATCATCCTGCTTCACTTGCTTGCACGCCCTGCCTGTACCCATACATCCCCCTCAAGGCATGGTAGCGTTCTTGCAAGCTGATGTGGAAGGCTCCTGCTGTTACTACATACTACATACTGGTGCTGGCGGGCCCACTGGCCTGTCAACTAGCTGTCGAAAGCAGGGCTGTACCCGGTGGCTTGGCAGTAAACGTAGTATGACACATATGAGTGTCGGCCAGCATGCCCGGCACTTGACGTGCGCACATGTGCTGCTGTTTCACATGTGCTGTACTTATCACCTGAGAGTCGTATATCGCAGAGAATGTGTTGCCAAACACAGTCTGCTTGATGGTAACAGACTCTTTTTTTGAGTTCATGCAGGGTGTGCACGGTAGTGTTGGGGTGTGACACTGTTATGTGACATCGCCACAACCCTGTTACGCCAATGACACAGGCGCTGTGCCATGCCAAGTAAACCGCGCTGGCCTCCAAGCCTCAGCTGAAGTTGGACTATACCCTATAACATGGCAGTGGTATTCGTCAAAGCAGTAGAATTGCGCTGGTGGCCATCAGGAGCGACCTGTGCTGACCAACTGACTGTGAACTGCCACTGCTGGCACCAGCACGCGTGAGCGATCAACAACCGCTGTACCAGCACAACACCATTATAGGAGAGAAACGTTGGGACACCAACAACGCACGCAGCAGCGACAGTATGAACGGTACTTCTGGAGCGGGGGAGGTCATCGCCTCAGCCAGCGAGCAGGTGATGCGTGATCACTAGACGACTAGTGTTGTATGCATCTGATTGTAATAATCGTACCTGTACCGCTACAGCAAGCCTCCACGCACAGCACACAGCTTAGGGCTGTTGCTGCATAAAAGCAGCACTGCACTGTGCTGCTACTGCTTCCAAGCTGCAACTGTACAAATCAACACCAACTGGGGATTCAACTGCTGGCATTTTCACCATGTGTTGGCGCCTCATCAAGCACCTTGTCTTGCACCCATGCTGTAGCTGCAGCAGGCTGTTGGTCATGCAAGTGCTGACCAACCCAGTGCCCCTGCCTGCAGCCCCGACTCCTGTTCCTGTAGGGTTGCCCATGCACGCTTTGCTGGTACACAGTCACAGCCAGCACACCTCCATTGTCAACAGCCACCTCATCAAGCTGTCGGTGCGGTCTGCAATGGTTGCTGCTGTTCGTATGCAGGTGCTCAAGCGCATCAACGAGCTCTATGAAGCAGGCCTGTCCGCAGGAGCCCCTGGGGCCATTGGCCTGAAAGGCATCGCAGATGCACTTGGCTTGAGCAAGCAGATCAGGAAGCCACGCAAGAAGATCAGGTACTATGCATATCTGCTTGCAGGAACAGCTGGCTGTACAGCATGTCCTATGGGGCTCGGCAGTTGGGTTGCACCAGCAAGAACGCAGCCGCAGCATGTGTCAGGCTGTAGGCTCTTCCCAGTGACCTGCGTGTGGCTGCAGGGTGAGGGCCTGTGTGTTGCTTCTGACATACTTTTTGTCTTTTGCATCTGCTATGCCGTCTGCAGTGTTATGATTGTTGGCAACCACAGCGCAGGTGCGCTGCACACATCCCCACAGGCGGACAGCACAGCAGCACAGTACGGCTGCAGTAGTGATCCTCCTGTGCAGGAACACTAAGCTGTGGTTTAAGGAGCAACAGCGCTGTCAGCCCGTGTGTTGCAACGTCATATCTTGCGTTGACCAGAGCTAGTTGCAGCAGCAGCGCTGCTGTTCAATTGTCAGCATCTCTCTGCCTGGCACAGCTACCCGTTCCTGGTCAGCACAGCTGCTGCAGGTAGCAGGCAACAGCAGTACTGTCCTGTCTGTGGCTTCGGCGCACAGAACAGCTTGCAGGACAAGACACGCAGCTGTGTGCAGCACGGCAGCGTTGTGCCCAGCAACACATGCTACGCAGCAGCGCAGCCAGCCATTACCTATACGCAGCACCTAGCGACATGTGTCGCCCTTTGGCGATAAAGTCGGTCAAGTGTGCTGTCTGGTGTCTATGTTGGTTTTTCTGGCACCCATCTTGCAGGAAAGTCTTCATTCATCAACTGGTACATTGGCGAGCGGGTGTGCAAGACGGGTGTGGCAAGTGAGTGCAGGCTGTACTGCTCTGCAGTGTGTGCCTGCAACCAGCAGCTTCCGCAGTGGAGCAGGATGAGCTGTTGCAGCAGAAGAGGAGGGCCTGATTGGCAGGCGTACAAACAGCAGGTGAAGCAGCAACAGTCAACCTGCAGCGTTATGTTGCAGAACGGGCCGTGTCTAGCATAAGCAACAGCCCAATATCTGGTTATGCCGCATGCTCTTGCTTGCTATGATACAGCCGTTCACATGCGGTTTGCTCAGCTGATGCCTGCTTGGTGTGTTGCTGATGTGCTGATGCTTATGTGCTGCGCAGTTGAGACGCGCGGCTTCATCCTTTGCACAAGCGGCAGGTGCGCTTGGTTGTTTTTGTTTTTTGTCAGGTTGCATCATCATACAGGGCCGTGGCAAAAAAGCAGACAAGTGCATGCTCCAGAAGTTGAAGTTGGGCGCATGCTGAACACATCCTCATATGTGTATGCAAGTTTCGAAGCAGGCTGCCAGCGTTTCTGTCGTGTTCACCTTTTGCAACATGCATGTCTGGTCTTGTGCTTCCATCGCCCAATCGCCATTCAATATTGCTGCCTGCTTTCATGCTTATCCCGGGATCACCTCATGTCGTCATCTGCTTGTCATTTCTGCTTGCAGGAGGCGCGAGACGCTGACCGGTGATGCCACGATCCGTTACTTTGACTACCTGGAGGACCTGGGTGGCTTTGAGGGGCTGCTGCCCAACCTGTTCACGGAGGTCACCACCAGCAAGGAGCGCTCCTTTGCGTGCGTTGACTTTGTGGACACCCCGGGGCTGGTGGACGGCGATATGAAGGTGCGTGCCAGGCTGGATGGTTGTCATTCAATTAGTTGGAACTGCTGCTGATTGCATCAATTGCTGACGTGATCAAGTTCAAATCAGAATTGATAGTTCTCATCAACGCACGTCTTGGGGAGAGTTTCTGTGTGGGGGTTTGCTCCTGAGGGTCGTGTTTGTGTGCATTTGTTTTGCGGACGCCGGGCTGCGGGATGGCGACATCAAAGTGACTACGAGTCAGCGCTGCCGCTGCTACTGCCTGCTGCTTGCTGACGCGGATGCTCTTGCATAGTATGTGCTTGCCAGCTGTCAAACCCCTTGTATACGTGTTCACCCCTTTGCCTTGCACTGACCAGGCCTGTTTGGAATGGGTAAGTTCCCGCTGTCGCCCTTCCAGCACTTGACACGCCTGCCTTGCTTGTTTTGCGCTGCACCATGCAGTACCCCTTTCCAGTCAAAGACAGCATCATGTGGATGGCGGACCACGTGGATCTCATCCTTGTCTTCTTTGACCCAGTGAGCACACGCAGCTGCTGCCGCGTGTACAGCTTGTAGCGCAGGCCAGCAGCAGCAGCACCAGCAGAATCGTTGATAGCACAGCATGCATGTCTGTTGTGACGACCCTTGATGTCCCACTGACACTGGCATATGCAGTCCTTGAGTGAGTCTGCGGCTGCAGTACAGAGGCTGATCAGCTGTTCTCATTGTGGAGCCGATGGTACCACATTGATCGCTGCTGTGTAGCAGCACACCGAACGACAGCAACGTAGTTGGGACCAACAGTTACAACAGTTACTAGTGTAGCGGCTGTGTAGGCGGGTGACAGCTGAGGCTGCTACACAACCTCCGACTTCCTGCTGTGTGTGCTGCCGCCGTGGTGCTGATCGCAGATCGGTGAGTGAAGGGCTGCTGTACTTGGCAGATCCACTGCGATCGAGCGGCAAGCTGTTGGCTGATACTACAGCATCTGTTGGGGCGTGGGGCCAGGGGCCGCAGTGATAAGAAGCAGCAGTGTGTGCCATCCCAGCAAATGTGATGAGGCCAAAGGCCCAGCTACTGTGCATCAGTGTTCTGTGCACTGCAGATGTCGTGCATTGCAGATGTAGTAGCAAGCGAGTCAGCTTCAGGCGCAGCAGAGGTTGAAGACAGGTCATGCGTGCCGTCACTGCGCCATGTGTCTGTCAGCTGCTGGCCCACACAATATACTTCGCATCAGTCTGCTGTCGCTGCTGATGTGATAGCACGTGATTCAGCATCAGGCGCAGCAGAGGTTGAAGCCCAGTCACGCGTGTCGTCACTGTGCCATGTGTCTGTCAGCTGCTGGCCCACACAGTATACTTCGCATCAGTGTGCTGTGCACTGCAGATGTCGTAGCGTGCGAGTCAGCATCAGGCGCAGCAGAGGCTGAAGCCCAGTCATGCATGTCGCCACTGTGCCATGTGTGTGTCAGCTGACAAACTCATCATCATCATCATCATCATCATCATCATCATCATCATCATCACCATCATCATCATCATCATCATCATCATCATCATCATCATCATCATCATCATCATCATCATCATCATCATCACCATCATCACCTCATCACCATCATCATCATCACCATCATCATCATCATCATCATCATCATCATCATCATCATCATCATCACCATCATCACCATCATCATCATCATCACCATCATCATTATCATCACCATCATCACCATCATCACCATCATCACCATCATCACCATCATCACCATGCAGCCAACGCACCTGACTGCCTCACGCTTGAGTACTGGGTTCTCAATCAGCATCAGCTCCGTCATACACACCGCAGACATTACTGTGTCTGGTTGTCGCTTGTGTATTTCATCATACTATCAACAGCACTAGCCTGTGCCTTGCCTTGCCAACTTGCTGCTGCTGCTGCAGGCCAGGCCACCTGCAAGCGCACCATGGAGGTGGTGGAGCAGCTGAACAACACACACCACCTGGAGAAGATCCACTACTTCATGTGAGCAGCAGCAGCAGCAGCATGGCCGGCACCACCTACGCGTTGTTTTCAAGCAGACTAGTGTCAGTAGTGCAGAGCTGTCGTGTAGTTGGTTGATTTCCAAGTGGCTTGTGCAAAGTGCCGCATGCGCACAGGCATCAGCCAAGTCGCACTGTCTTCATAGCAGTCGTACTGTATGCACTGTCTCTCGCCATGCATGCATTGTTTGCTGCAGAGCTGCTGCAGGTTCAAAGCTGATGAGGATCTAGGCAGCTCACAGTCAAAAGCAAAGAGGTGACCACCTGCTCCTTACTGCTGATGCAGCTGCTGCTGCTGCTGGAGCTGCATGATGATCATCACAAACTGGTTGTATCCTGCTCCTCACTGCTGCTGCTGCTGCTGCTGCGTCAGGTCCAAGGCTGACGAGGTGCTTGACGAGCGCGACAGGCAGCCCGTGCTCATCCATCATCTCAAACTGGTCGTATCCTGCCCCTCACTGCTGTTCCCCGCTGCTGCTGCTGCTGCTGCTGCTGCTCCCCGCTGCTGCTGCTGCGTCAGGTCCAAGGCTGACGAGGTGCTTGACGAGCGCGACAGGCAGCGCGTGCTCATCCAGATCACGCAGAACCTGGCCACGCGCATCCGCAACAGCCACGCCTTCAACCTGCCCACCTTCTACCTGCCGCACGAGGACGACGGGGGCCTACCCTGCAGCATACCTAACGCCATAGAGGACGTGTGCTCAGAAATAGACAAGGTGGGTGGGTGGGGATGGTGGGAATGGTGAAGAGGCCGGGTGGGGGTGTGGATGCAGGTGCTGCTGGATCAGCTGGGAGCATGAGTGTTGCCATGTGGTGGTTGATGCACAGGAGGTTGTGTGCATGCTGCGTAGCTGTCGAAGTGCGACGTGTGGTAGTGTGATGCACAGCGTTGTACACGGTGGTGTTGATGCAGAGAGTGAGCTACATCACGAGCGGCCGTGGGCTGCGGCGTCATGCGGCTGGCTGTTGGGGCTGCGGATCAGTGTGCTGGTCTGTCTGCTCGACACCCTCTTTTTTCTGCTCCTTTGACCAAACTGTGTTGCATCTGCGCTGCACCATGCTGCATCAGCACGATGCTGTTGTCAGCCACTGATGTATATTCAGCGTGTCCACCCTTTGTGCCTTACTTAGCCCAATGCATGCTCGCAGGCCATCAACCAGACCGTGCAGAAGACGCTACGGCAGCTCAAGGCAGACTGCGCCACCATCCAAGCCACCGTAGAGCAGCGGCGGCAGCAGGATGCAGCCAACCGGGAAGCCAACGCAGGCCGCACCGCACAGGGAGTGCTGCTGACAGCTGGCAGCTTGCTGGCGCTGCTGCTGCTCGCAGCAACGCTCGGCGCGCGAGCTGCAGGGGTATTATGTACACCGGTCGGACACAGCAGCAGCAGCGTATGCAGCAGCAGCTTGATGCAGTCGCTGCGCAGCTGGGATGCGCGGTTGGATGAGGGGTTGCCGTTTATTGCGGGGCTGCTGGTGTGTGGGGTGTTGGCGCTGGGGGGTGCAGCCAAGATGGTGTGGCGGCCCGCGCCTGTGCTCGACAGGCGGCAGCAGAAGCGCCTGGACGAGTTCAGTGCGGTGGTGGCGCGTACGGCGCAGCAGGCTGAGCAGCTGTATGAGCAGTACTTCCTGACGCTCGCGAATGCGGAGGAGCGGTGATCACAGTTTGGATGTTGCGTTTTGGGAACATCGCCTGTTGTCGAGCCACGACCATCAGTGGAGTCAGTGTGTGGTGAGCTTGCCCAGGCGCTGCTGTGGCAGCACAAGATATGTTTCGAATTTTCAAAGCTGGTTCAGCACAGCATGTATGGTACTACCATGTAGGCTACAGCACCTGGTGCATCGCTGGGTGCCACCAGCGTGACCTTTTTGGGTTGCAGTTCGAACTTCAACGCAACGTGTGTCCTTTATGGTGTTGCAGCTGATGACTTCATCTGAGTGACCTGAAGGCGGCAGCGCACCTGAAGTTACTAACAGCCTGACAGTGTCGGACGTGTATCATACAGTGAGACTCTGAACTGGCATGCCGTCCGCGCAGCGTGTTACCATACAAGTCATTATCATCAACTCACCATACAAGTATATGGTACGGCTGCATATGTAAGGCTCAGCACGCGAATCTCATCATTACAAAATTGCGTTCACTTTGTGTGGTGCATGCCATCTGAGATGGCGAACAGCCTACGTGTAACTTCCACTCTCTAAATTACTAATGTATTATATGCGTATGGCTCAGAGCCCGTGTTATTCGTAACCGAACTTCCGCTGAAGTTCAGCCTGCCTGTGCAGGCTGCACGCCGTTTGTGTCACAGTTACACAAAGCACAACAATTCCAGCCTGGAACTGCATGATGCAGAGAGCCAGCCTGGGCCGCCACCATGCATCAAATGCTCGTCAACCGTTGCCAAATTCAGAGTCATTACTATGGCAGTCACTGCACTGGGTGCGGCAGCACTGCTGCACTTGGTTGATGCTGGTGGGCATGATGCAGATGCACACATGCCATGGCATGGCAACTTCACGATGCAGCCGGCGGCTGCAGACACTGGCTCTTCTAAAAGTACAGAGCCGGCGTGCACCATGCCGCCCCGCATCACTACATGAAGGCTGCAGCACTGCGATGCACTGCAACCACTTCATGCATGTGGCAACCAACACGGCAGGAACGAATGCAAGCTGTGCCAAAAACCGCTGTCATTGGCACAGTCCACAGTCCAAAATCGCTTAGGAACACTGACACGTGCATAGGTGGGGTGGATGCAACATCCTCCTTCGTGTGTTGGGTGGGTGGCAAACATGCTGCGGTACCGCACCGGTACCACACCGGTGCTGGGTAAGCAAAAGGTCAACAGCACGGTGTCCACCTTGCTCTGGTCAATCACGTCATCCCACAGCAGCTGCACACACGCTGCGTGTGCGGCAAACATGAGCGCAAGCATCTAGCACAAACTCAAGCAGGTGCATCACTCCACACAACTACGCAACTGACCTGTTCAACAAGTTGTTATCTAGGTCCCACCTATTCATGACGAATGGCAATGCATGCGTAATGTGTAAACCATACAGGGGGTTGTGGCTGCTACGTCTGCGCAATGCAGCAGCCCTATGATACAGATGGCTGACAGCATGCCATGCATCCTGTTGTACACCAGTGTGCGCAGTGCACCACAAATACAGGAAGCAGCTGCAACTGAATTATGGACTGCAACCCTGCTTGTAAGTGGATGTCTAACAATATGCCAGCTCACTAGCAGAACGCTGTGCGGCAGAGATCAAGCAGGGGTGTCAAATGCACTTCCCCTGCTGCTAATCACTGCATATCGTCGCCAACTACTGCTGTGACACAGGCACTCATCATCATCTTGTCACCCATTCAAGCCATAGCATCAACGCCATCGACACCGCGCCCCACAGGAGCGGCCGCCGCTGGAACCAACTACTACTGCTGCGGCACAGGCACTGTGTAGTTGAGTGCCATGCGGCCTCCATCCACATACATGATCTGGCCAGTCATGTATGATGCGTCTTGGGACGCCAGGAATGCCGCCACACTGCCGATCTCTGACGGCTCACCCACCCGGCCAAGTGGGGTGCGGGACAGCACCCGGTCCATGGCTGCTTTGTCAGCAACGACTGAGGCCAGGACCTCCGTGTTGATGCTGCATGCGCAGGTATAACAGTTATTTGGTGAGAATGACATGTTACTAACATGAGTAACACTTGCTCATATCAGATGGTGAGCATGGTGATCACTTGAGTGTGCAGATGCCAGGCAACAGGCGATGCGTGCACACGAAAGAGACACCGGGTGTCACTGCAGGAGCGCAAATACCAGCACAGCTGATGAGCAGGCGTACAGACAGGATGTTACCGACTCCTGGGTGCAAAAGCCGTGCTATTGCTGCGCATCGGCACATACTAACAGCATTTCAGCGTCTGAATACCAGAACGGCTTATCAGCGTGGTGCTGGCAGCAGCAGCAGCAGCTGCAGTGCCTTCCAGCAGCAGCTAGAAGCAGAGCTGAGCTATGAAGAGGTTGATCAGCGATCACCTGCCGGGGCCGATGGCGTTGACGCGGATGTTGTGAGGGGCTAGCGCCAGCGCCATGCAGCGGGTGAGGTTGTTCACGCCGCCCTTGGACGCATTGTAGCCTGCTATGCTTGGAATGGCCATCACACCATTCACCTGCACCACAACCAGCAGCAGCAGCAGCAGCAGCCATGTTACATCAAGCCACAGCGTCGACGCCATCGGCTCCGCGCCCCACTGGAGCGCAAGAAAGAGGGAGCAGAGCTCCATCATGTTTGCAGCTATCACGCACATCCCAAGCTGCAGCAGCCATAATGTGTCACAGCCGCACGCAAACAGCTCGGAAACCACGAGCAGCACATGCCAGCAAGGGAGGCAGCTCTCGGGCTCGCCAGCACACACCACAAAACATCACGTATCACAGATACACAATGCACGAAATATGTTTCAAATTTCTTCACAGCGTCCATCAACGCTGGCAGTCGCTAGCTGCAGCATCACCCCTGCATTCTTGAACTAACCCATAAGGCTCTCATCAACAAAATGCCTCACCGTGCTAAACCTGACACTGACATGTTATAACATGTTGGTAACAACCACTCACGCTGCTCATGGTGATGATGGAGCCTCCCCTGCCCTGCTGCACCATCTGCTGCGCTGCTGCCTGGCAGGTCAGGAACACTCCCTTCAGGTTCACTGCCAGCACTGCATCAAAGTCATCCTCGCTCATCTCAAGGAAGGGGGCAGCCTTGACAATGCCTGCAGGCCACACAAGCATAATGATAATAATTAATCCTTGTAAGCCGTACCTTTCGGCATCGGCACTGCGCCTCACTCACTGGCGAGCCGCGCAAGCATGAGGGGGGAGGGGGGCAATAGATGGCAGGCATTCACTGTAGCACTGTTTGGCATTTGACTTTGGATTCCAATTTGTGTATTTTGAGGAAGAGAGCAATCCCTTCAAGCATGAGGGGGCCAGGAGGGGGTGTTCACTGCCAGCACTGCATCAAGGGTCATCCTCGCTCATCTCAAGGAAGGGGGCAGCCTTGACAATGCCTGCAGGCCCACAGGCATCAGGGGGGAGGGGGCAGCAGTCTGCAGGCATTCACTGCAGCGCTGTATGGCGTTCACTTCTAAGTCCTCTTTGCGTATTTTGAGGAAGAGAACAGCGTTCCCAATGCCTGCAATCCCTTCAAGCATGAGTAGGGGCAAGGAGGGGGAAGAGGGGTGAAGGAACACCCTTGCTGAGCAGCATTGCTGTGCCTGACATTTGACAGAAGTGTTGCAGAATGTAACATGAGCTTATGACGCCAGCACTGCCTTGAAATCCTTAGTTTGTACCCTGTCATGCCAGGTCAGCTTGGCCCATCCAAGCTCTGCACAGGCTGTGCAGCACAGCACCAGAAACAGCAGTAGCAACCCACCTGCGTTGGCTACTAGGATGTCAATGCCTCCCAACTGCTGCACTGTTTGCTGTATCAGCTGCTGCACTTGATTTTTCTTGGAGACATCACAGTGTGCGTATTCTGCTTTGATGCCCTGCTGCTTCAAGCTGTTTACTGCTTGCTGTGCTGCACTGTCATCTACATCGCTAACCATCACTGCAGCACCTTCGTTGCCCAAAGCCTGCAACAACATGCACAGCACGCAGCACGGTGATTGCGATGCACTGCTGCTGGCAATTGCAGTCTGTTGTGTGTTTGCTTGCATCCCATACGATGCATACCTGTGCAACGGCCAGGCCAATGCCCTTAGCTGCTCCAGTGACTATGGCGATCTTGTCTGCAAGACGCGGGGCGCGCTGCATGGTGTGGGTTGTTGGTTAGGACGGGTACAACAGCACAGGCAGGTACTTGACAGGCGTGCAGCAGCGCCCAGCCTGGAAACGAAGGCAGCAAACGATAGAAACTTACAATAGAAAAGTCGGTAACCTCAGCATGCTGGGCAGAAGCTCAGCTACGAGGTGAAGGTCACTGATCCTCTGACCTGACACGCTTTGGACCTGCGTGACACCTGCCTGCCCCTCAAAAGCCAGCGGGAGTTGCGATCTCGCTCAAAACCGTGTTATCACATTTCGTCGTCATATTCAAAGCGTTCCAAGTCAAGCCCAGACAGTTCTCACTGTATCTCACAAACCGGTTGCTCGACATGGCTGCTACCACTGACCATAGTCCGTTTTTGCATGCCTCTTCCTCACACATGGACACGCATCCTGTTCATGATGCGTCTGAGCCTATTGCCCATGAACCTGGTTCCGATGGGCTTGTCGTCTTCAAGCACTCACAGCGGAGCGTGCTGAGCTGGTTTAGAGGCTATACTCGTCCTGGCTGTCGATGTGGACAGTGCCCGCTGGGGCAGGAGGAACCGTGCGAGTACGCTCTGCCGGAGAGGTGGGTGCTCATTGGCTGCGCGGCTTGATGTATAGGATAGATCCTTTTACAGCTTGAAAGTTAGTCGGTTATGTCAGGCTTTATGAGCACCCACCAGAAAAAATGACCCGTCAGTGCTTTGCTGGTGACGCACTGTTCGAACGCCCTGCAAGCGCCAGCAGCCATCAATCAAATATTTGGTGTCATGTTGTGATGCAGCACGCTGTGCGCGTGCGCTTCCAGCCCCAGCCAGCATGCTGTCAACCCCAACAGGGCCTGACAAATGCACACACCAGGATGCAACTCTGCCCATGCTGACTGCCTAGCATGTGTGTCTCTGCCATCTGTGCTCTGCTGTTCTGTGATGCAGTCCCAGCTTGATTGCAAAGACCTGCAGTGCAATGTACAGCAGGGCTGGCAGTGTCGTGCACATGACGCAGGGTGGGGTAGCAAGGGTGATGAGCATCAGCCACCCTGTGCAACGTAACGCGCCAGCGCTGAAGCAGAGCTCAGACTGAGCTGCTGCCATAAGCAGCATGTGGTCTTGCGCGTCCAGCGGTGCAGCGGGTCGGCAGCAGGAGCCACGACGCGACTTGTCACCAGATGGTTGTCAAAGCGTCGTGGATCTCTACCTGTGCTGTGATGATCTTGCAGCAGCGTTGCTGTAAACATATCGGCAGCGCTTTTTACGTTGCACGGTTGGTACCGTGACGTGTTCTTGTCTGTGTAGTGATGATCTTGCACCACACAGTGATCACTGCGGCATAAAGCTTGTCTGGCCCCTGCAGCTGTTTCTTATGAGCTGCTGAAAGGGCTTGATTGGCCCGCTGCGATCATGTGCTGTGCATCTCAGGTTGTGGCCTCTCCGGCTGTGCATCGCATCTGCATGTATATACAGTGTGGGTATTGCCTCTCTGTGACCGTGGGGTGTGCAGCTGTTTAGTTGACGGCAGGGCCCGGGGTCTTTATGACTCGCATCGCAGCATGGGGTTGATGAGTTGAACAGCAGCAGGTTACTTTATACATGTCTGATTCTACGAAGACTGGCATGTGCGGTATAATTAGGCTGCGCGTGTTGCAGCAGCAGGTATTTGAAGTGTTGATAGTAACTTGTGGGGGGCAGCCACCCTCTGGCGTGGTGTGCAGCAGGTGGAGTGAGTTCATCCCTGGTGCTTTTCTCAGTATCAAGTGTTTGCAGGTTGCAGGTTGCACAACCCCTGTTGAAGTTGATACACTGCAACTCACATGGGCACCGTGGCAGGCAGCAGCGGCAGCAGCAGCAGCTGACGATGATGATGCAGCTGACTGTAGCTGTTGGTGTGGCTTTACTGTATGCACTGACCTCTTTGGAGCCGAGCTACTATATGTACTGTACACATGTGGCATGTGCCGTCCTTGTGCTTCCTTGTCTTTCATGCCAGGACATTTGATCGTGTGCGAGTGTGTGCACATATCAGTGTGCTGCTGTCAAGCGACATAACGCCACCGGCTGTGACCTTCCGCATGACATGCTGTGCTGTCACAGTGCACATGCAGGGGCTTGGCTGTAAGGCTGTAGCTGCTGCGGCTTTGTTGTGCATTGTTGTGCAGTGGTGTTGTGCTTGATCTTCGTTCACTTAACTTTTTGGTAAGCTGGCGGCGTCCATGGATGGCTGTGGCAATTCATGTGCGTATATGGTGGGCAAATCAAGCTACCGTGAAGGGGTTGAAAGCCAGGTGTATATATATGATCGCCTCTGGCTAGCTGACTGTACACAGTGTGGGCTGAGTACAGGCGGGTGGATAGTGTGCTGTTAAGCTGCGGGTAGGTGCTGTGCATCTTTACCATGTTGCGCCGGTTTCGTTGTACATAAGCGGCTTGCAGCGTCTCTTTACCTCTACAGATGGGGTGGTTATGACGGCGGCAGTACTGCTCTGTGAGAGTGTGTGTTGAGTTTTGGGGCGGCTTGCTTGGGGGTTGTACGTATTAGGACAGAACATTACGTGGATAGGTGGTCGGTGTAGATTACACTGTCGCAGGAACCATAGCTACATAGCAGCACTTGTAACGTTGGGACGCTGGCAGAGCCGTCAGCGAGGGTTATGCGGCTTACTTGTTAAAAGGCGGGAGGTGCTGGGGAACATGTGGTTTGCTTTCTTTCCTTTCCTTTCAATAAAAACTGTGCAGCGGCATAAGGGCTGGCAAGGCACGCTTGTCGGGGCCTGTAACAATAACCTGTTGTTGTTGTTACTACGTGCACCGGTATGCAGCGTGAGGGTTGTGATTGGGCAGCCCCAGTGTCAGTGAGTCTCAACATGGCCTGTGGATTGTCTGTCCTGCCAGTGGCGGCTTACATGCTGCGCCTAAGAAAGGATACCCATCATTTCGTATCTCACTGTCTTGCTGTCTGCCTGTTCGATTGGTGGCTTGTCCCAAGGCAGCAGGCTGTGTTGCTGGCACAATGTGCGGCTACATACTTCCGCCTCAAGCGCGTTTGCGGGCTAGCAGATGTTAGCAGCAGCAGCAGCAGCAGCAGCAGTGTTGGCTGAGGTGGCCATCTTCGGCAGTTTGTCCGCTGAGCAGGTCCCCCGTGTGCGCTTGTAACAATTCTTGGCAGGTTCTGAGGATGCAGCCACACTGTGCCCAAGGGCTATTACAGCACGTGGTATGTTCAGCACTGCTGTCGCCCGCATCGTGGTCATACCTCTGATCATGTCAAAGAGCGGATTGTGTATGGCAGTGAAAGTGGGTCCTGCAGGTGGGGCGTGTGTGCAGTGTGGCGTACCTTGCAGCATGCATTGCATGCAGCTCAAACCTGCGCTGTGTTCTCGTTTTAGGCTTCTTGGTTGTGACGCAAACTCTCGTCATCTGTATCTAGCTCACACACCACTGTGTGTGTACATAAGAAATGTTACTAGGGTCTCCATCAATACTGACCCATGGCGTTGTGGCAGTGTCGGGTGCTGGGCTGCTGTTTCAGGACCGGCGGTGCTTGCAGATTCAAGCGCTGTGGCAGCTCACATGCCTTTCACTGTTGTCTGGCGCTGGGGTTGCAGTGCATCTGTCACGGCGCAGCATGTTTGAAGAGAATATGCTGCAACATGCAGCACGTCATGCCGCCATTGTCGCTCATATGTTGCAGGGCGGTACCAATGGGCAGCTTTGACATGGTCATTTCATCATCATCATGTTACCCATTAAGCCATAGCATCAACGCCATCGGCCCCGCATGACATGGTCATTTGTAGTCAACCCTTTGAGGTGCCAGTGTTTTCCATCAGGGTTGGCTGAGGCTGCCACTGCATGCCTCGCATGACGACCTGTTGCCAACTTTGTAAGTTGGAGCGGTGCCCAGCGGCATCGTTGGTCGTTGTACATTGTGGTCCGCTGCGTTTCATCTGGTGACACCAGGTGTTGGTGTGTGGTGTGTCAGTAAGGATCTTACGGTAGTTGTGTAAATCAATCAATCTTACGGTAGTTGTGTGTCAGTCTTGCTCCCACAGGTGCAGTGTGCGCACCCTGCATGCAAAGCCGCGGTTCTGTGGCATGTTTGGTGCAAGGTGCATCGCTCAGCTGGTGTATACAACGTGGCACGACTAGTAGTCACTACTAGTAGTACACGGCTGTACAGCTGTGCAGTGCATGTCAGTCTGTAAAGAATGTAGCGGTACTTGAAGGCGCATGAACACAAGTAAAGCAGATAAACTCCCCCCTTTGCACACGTCGCTGGTGACACTGCTCATGCAAAATCTACAGGCTCATGCACACGCAACTGTCCGCACCACT